>JAXQQM020081294.1:0-179278 GCA_034641835.2 Pinus albicaulis | reverse complement strand
TGAGGGACATTTTGGGAGGGCTTTTTTATTATACTAATCCTTCAATATTTCATAAAAAGCCCTCAAAATCACTTTTTATTCTAAGTTTAAGTGATGAAAGTATAATAATACTATTTACTTTTGAAACTTCACTTTCTTGGTTATATTTAAGTATTTTGAGTTTACATTGTTCCCTTGTCATATTAACTCTAATTTATATATTAAATCCTTATAGAAATGATCTTATCCTATTATATATAACTCCTTTTATCTAATATCCCAAAAACCCATGTATTATAATTTTTAGCCAAAAGTATTTAAGTCCCATATTCAAATAAAAAACCCACAATATACCCCCTTTTGGCTAAAATATAACTTTAAATATTATTCCCGCCCCCCTATGGTAAATAAATCGCATTGATTTAATTACTGTATAATAAAAAATATATGGAAAAACTTTTAAACATGTTTTACGTGTTTAAAACAAAAACAACCCACCAATCAAAACACTCCCGAAGCAATTAATTGATAAATAAACACGTTGGGTCCGCACCATTAAAACCCTATCAACTCCCTGTCCTGTCCACCGTTCGATCGGTCGCTCCAAGATCGACGGCTGTCGTTAATTCCGCTTGCCATCCCCGATTCGAGCATTAACGCGCGAAATGTCGGTGGTTTTCAAACAGTACCCTAACCACGTGTCATTCGTTCGGTGGAATCGCTGCCCATCTGCTCAATACCGCCTTCCCTCAAAAGTGGTGCGGAATAAACCGCTTACCACCTCTCCCCTGTGACTCATCTCCCGTACGTGCTGATGTCATCCCATGAATAAATAATTAAAACCCGCCAGCCTTTCGACTTTGTAAATAAAACACATTGCGTATGCGTCTTTTTCATTGTTCCGTGCACAAGACAGTATCCCATGAAAAATTCAAAAATCAACCATTGTAGACTGCTGACCGTTACTTTGCTGAAGAAAATCACAGTCCAGTGTTCAAGAATTCATCTGCTATAACCAGTACCTGTTTAATCATTGTTCAAACACCCTAGTGTTGCTCATTTTCACCTGATTGTGCAGTAAACCCTTTGTAACCCAGTTGCGCCACCTGAAACCTCTGTTAACCAATTCGAGCATGGTTTACCTCCCAAAAATCATTCTAGATTCACTCCACAGACCTCTCAAAATCAAATGAAACATTTTTCGACCTCCCATGCAAACCAATGCTTTCTTAACAATTTGTTTTGTTTTACAGGTGATCAGAAGACCACATCCTTGGATAAACAGTCTTAATACTAGTCATAAGACTTGTTTACTCCAAGATTTTTATCAAATCTATTCAAACAGAGGTTAGAAAGCATAACAATTAAAGAGTATCAGTGGTTAAAGTGTATCAGGTAAAAG
Organism: Pinus albicaulis; assembly: GCA_034641835.2. Classification (NCBI taxonomy): domain Eukaryota; kingdom Viridiplantae; phylum Streptophyta; class Pinopsida; order Pinales; family Pinaceae; genus Pinus; species Pinus albicaulis. The sequence goes on along the minus strand of JAXQQM020081294.1, from coordinate 177,897 downwards.
TCAGTGAAAGTTAAAATGAAGTTACAGAGCAGTCAAAGGTAAACAGTAAAAGTAAATACAGAAGGCAGTAAAATGGAAAAAAGAGATGAGAATACTTTCACCAATAGTGAGGTTTGTCTAAAGTGAAAGTAAAACATTCAAAAGAGCAAGAAAGTAAAAAGATGAAAAAACATAACAAGAAGGAACATTTTTGCAGAAATTGCATATTTTAGTCATAGTTTTGCAGAAACTATTGTGATCAATCCAAGATGAATTTTGAAAAACTGAAGGAGTTTTATGTTCTTAAGAGGGCCATCTACAAAAACCTCTCTCACTTTTCTAACAGCCATTATGGTTTTGGAAATATTAAACAATGTTGGAAAGCACTTTTTGCAGAAAATTCCTGTTAAGTCATCATTTTACAGAGAATATTGTGGCCAATTAGAAATACATCTTACAAAACTGAAGGAGGTTTTTTGTTCCTAAGGGACCCATATACAAAAAAATATCTCAATTTTTTCACAATTATTTCCGAATGAGAGATACATGCACATCTTTACAGGCTATTTTTCAGACTCTGTAAAACTATGTTTTACACATATTTGTGCAGAGCCTATTGTGCAGATCTGGAGAGGAATTTTAGGAAACTGAAAGAGGTTTATCTCACCAACATATTAATACACAATAACCTCTTTCACTTTTTACATATCTATTACGGATTGAGAAATAAAAATATATCATTGGACCCCAAGTTTGCAGAATTGTTGGAGCAGAATGCACAAAGAAAGGAAGCAGTTAGTGACTTGGATGCCTCATCATCAACTAAGAGTTGGATAAAATTCGAATTCTCCTCTTTGTCATCACCTATCCATAAGAAATAGTGCCAAATAGATGCATTAGTTTGAGTGTCCTTTACTTAAGTTCTATTTATGTAAAATAGTTGGAGAGATTTGTGAACTAATCTTGATATTTTTTCAAGATATTAGAATTTGTATAAATACTTCACTCTTGGAAGTATTGATGGTGGATTCTTCTACTTTGCTGTAACATTGACTTTTTGGAATAAAAGTGCTTTGGAGAAATTTCTTTGTGGCTTGCTGGATGATGAATTGAAGCTCAAGACTTTTTGCAGGATTCATGTGTCAGACTACAGTTCAATAAGTCATTTCTATCCTGTGTTTTAAGTTTTATATCTGTTTATAATATCACTGTGTTCCATTTCTGAATAATTGACAAAAAAGAATAAATCAGAAATTGCTTAAGTGTACTCTGATTTCAATTGTAATTGTTCTAAATGTTTTCTTCTAAACTGGTTATAAACAATGAATTCTTAATTGCTCTTGTTTCGCTGGTTTAAACATTTTGATTACTATAGTAAAGAATTATTAACTACTCTTTATTTGTAATCATTCACTTTCTTTCTTTGAACATGTTGAAAGATTCTTAATTTCCTTTCATTCCTTCAAAATCCATTCCATTCACTTTAATATCTAAAATTGTTCTCTGTTTGGCTATCTTGCCCTGCAAAGCCATCTTTGGTGTAAAAACTTAATCTAGTAAAGCCATCCTTTCAACTCCATAGCCCAATGGCCTGAAATACTCAATCGTGCCCTTAGTTGGCGGATTCCACCATTTAAATTCAAACAAACTCTTGGACTTATAACTAGCCTAATATTTTCTAAGAACAAAGCTAAATTTTAAAGAGAGAGCCCTCTCTGGATACAGATTGGCTAGATTCTATATCTGAAGGTTGGTTTGTGGTTACCTCGGATTTACTTTCCTTTTCCACAACTTCAAGTAAAATCTGAGTGATAACACCCCAAAAGGTTGAAAATTTCTTTCTATGGAGTATAATGTTGAACCTGTAATATGGCCTTCATGTGAGCATGCCATGCCATTGTTTTGAGACGTGTTAGGTGAAATTTATCCCATGCCCTTAGAATTTTTAGGATCTAATCTCTTGGAATGTGGGTGGATAAGTCTTCTTTATGGGGCTTGGTTCATGTGAAAAGTATTTAATGTGAAGTATGATGCTAAACTTGTAGTGTGGTCTTCATATGAGAACGTTATATTATTTTTTTGAGGTATTTTGAGTCAAATTCATCCCATTCCCTTCGAAGTTCAAGGACCAAACTCCTTGAGCATTTTTTGTAAATTATTTCCTTACGGGCTCGATTCATGTTGGAAAGTCTTCTTTGTGCGTCTTGGTGCTAAACTTACATCACCTATTTCATGTAAGCATGTCACACAGTAGTTTCAAGGTATACCATACAATATTCATCCCATCGCCTCAAATATGGATTATCCTAAGATACAACAATGATTTTTTCCTTTTTTCTTTTTTTCTTTTTTTCTTTTTTTTTTGTAATATCATTGGGTGACATATTGCTTCCAATATAAGGGCCACTAAAAGCATGATTTTATATCAAGAATCAATGGTATGAGAAGCACTTAAAATGATTACACAAGAACATATGATCAAATCATATGAGGCACTTGCCTTAAAAGTTTTGGAATCCAAAATCTTTAGAAATATGTTAGAAAAACATCTTCTTTAAACCAACTCTATGTCAAAAATCCTCTAAAGTTGATGTTATATTTCTAACATTGTCTTCATGTGAACATGTTTTACATTTGGAAGTATTCCATGTGAAATTATTTCCATTTTCTTAGAAGTTTTGAGATCTAAACTTCTTAAGATCAAGACTAAGCTACACATTAAATTGGTGTACAAGACCCCATTATTTATAAGAGAAGGGACCACTTACACATAGCAATTTAACTAATAAAATTTACTAACATATACATACTCTAATCTTCCTCTATATTTCAACCTATAACGTGCACATGATTTTAACTATTAAATCTCCAAACATTAACCAAATTATTATTTCACAATATGCTTTAAAAAATTCTTGTCATATTAAAAGTTTTGGGATAAAAATTCTTGACATGTGTTGAAAACCATGTCGCCTAATCCTTGGTTATGTTCATAAAACCTACAAATGCAACTAAATATTATATGACATTCTCATGAGCATACCATGCAAATTGTTTAGAGGTATGCAAAACAAATCAGTTCCATCCCCTTGAAATGTCACGGTGCTCGTTCCAAGATGTTATAAAAAATTTCAATGGGTGGTCACAAGCAGTTTCTAACTTCCTTGTCATAATTTATTCCACTCGCGGGAAATGACCTTTGAACGGTGCTCAACTCGATTCCTAAGTCCAAACAACTGACTCCAAGGATAAGAAAATAGGGACGACTGCCTTCAGGGATAGATAAATAGGGCTTACTATGATACAAATCGAATCAGCATAAAGAGACGTTGACATTGTAATTCATTTCAAATCCAACAACAGACTTTGTAGCAAAGCAAGTGAATGCATATGCAGAAATTTTGTCACAGTTACAATAAAGAGTGTGCCACGATAGGTGACGACGGTAAAGAAGAATATGATAATTTGAATGGTGAAATTTCATGTTCATCTCAAGGGTGGTGTGAGCTGAGATTAACATTTTTATGCAATTTCAAGATTTGAATCAGAAAAGTGTTTTTTAATTATATGTTTGATTTTGGTGGTGGAAAACGGTCCTTGGAGCTGAAGAAATGGATAATCTATTTACCAAAAAGCTAAAGGTTATAGATTTTGATAGGGAGATATTATCACTTAAAACCCAACGGATAAAGCTTGCACAATTCCAACAATAGATAGTTGATTTAGTTTTTATTTTCAGAAATATATATTTTTTTTCTCTCTACAATTTCATTTTTGCAATTGTCAGTAGTGGGTTTCTCTCGTGTTTTAAAATTTATTTTTCTCAGCCGTGTTTCATATTCTATTTAGGAAATTTAGGTGAAATGCATACATATGGTGAATGGGTTAGGTTTTGAATTTTGTGAAATCGATTAGATCATGTTTTAAATTTTTGTGATACTTAATATGTTACCCAAGAGCTGAAGTGTTCATCTCTTGCCAATGCCAACGTTGTCAAATTCATTTTTCTTTCTTTCATAAACACTTTGCATAATTTATATTGTTTATGATTGCTTTAAGAGAAGCGAGGTGCATTCTACAACCCTGTATGCGGGAGATTCGCAAGTTCTATGTGTGCCTCAATATGATTGAGATGTAATATCTATTCTTACAAATCAAAATACAAAAAATAAATTCGTATATCTAAAAGAAAAAAATGTAACAATATTAAAAAGAACTCCATAATCTAAAGAAAAAGTAAGGAAAAGAATATGAAGCTTTTATGCATAGAGAGATTTACATCTCAACTTCTTTTTATCCGCTTTGGTATTTAACATATCCAATATTAAGATGAATGAGGTATTAAATTTGCTATTGGAATCATCATCACTGGACTTGATCATGTTTTCAAGCCTTTTTTCATAGTCATTTGAATGCTCTATTTTATTCCAAAGCTTCTTCAAATTTTTTTCCAGCATCATCCATATTTACTTTTAGATTTGCTTTCTTGTCTTTTCACTTTCATTTTCTTATCTCTTCGCACATTCCAACTATATCTAAAAGGACATGTGCCCCAACAAATGCACCCCAACAACAAGACACAACTAACAGACTGACTGAGAGGAGCTAGCTCACTAGGATTTGAACCTTGGTCATATTCATCACAATTTCTCTAAGTTGTTGTTAGACCTCATCTCGAAACACACAACACACACATAGATATGTATGTATGTATGAATGAGGTCCTTGCTTCGGAGATATAAATGGAGATAATGGTTTTTACACATAATCACTTCCCGTAAAGATAAACCATGTTGTATTGTTCACATGGTGGTTTCACATATTCTTATTGTTTCGAAGGGGAGGATTTTACCAGATATGCAACATTTGGTTCCTAAGGCAACACTGCAACACTAATGTGTTTTGCTTGTGAGGCTCTTATTTTGGATCAGGTATTCCCCTTTAGAAAACGATGGTCCTCATTTTTATTTAATACTATAAGAACGAACTGGGTGTGGGCCAAGATCTCAGACAAAAAAAAATACAAGGCTTGTAGCATTTGCAATAAATATCAAAGATGTGTTATACAAGCTTGTAAATTTATGTCAAACCCTGTGAAAGTATTAATAAAAAAGAAGCCAAATTTTTTATCTAGAACTATATAAAATCCATGAAATTATGAGTTGTTAATATTAACAATGTGAAAAGAATTTTATTTTCATATAATCTCAAATTTTCGCTACTAAAAGCACAGGAATAGGAATAGAAATATAAACACAATTCACACAATAGAACAACAACAATTTTCTAGGGAACCCAACAGGAAAAGCCCTTGCTTGCTTCAAAATTTTATATTAATAAGAATAAGCTATAGATCTCTTACAACGAGCTTGTCTTAATCATAAAATACAATATTTTGTCTATCTTAAACTAGGCTTGAACACCTGCTAGAATGTTGATCTGATTCTCGAAAATTGTGCAAGCCTATTTCCAAGTTAATAATATCTATGGTAACATGGGTGTTAATATCCATGGTTAACGAATTGTTGTATTATAAGTTTATTGTAAGTAATAAAGTTTTTATGTGCTTATTAATTAAATTGAAATACGATTACAAAATCATTATTTTAATTTATAAGGTAAAATTGATCTTAATTTATAGCTACTACTTATATGTTATATATTTTAATATGATATGTATATTATAATTTTCTTTTATCTTAACATTTATTCGTAATTTTATTAATATAAACAAAATTTTAATACAACAAATTGTATTTTATTATTTTTATTACTTTTAACATTTTACAGGAACTACAACATTCTATATTACTTTTAATCTTTTATGATTACTTAATTCCGCTGCCATGTGAAAGTTTACAAATATTTTACATCTTATAAATTTAGCATATTAATATAAATTTAACATATTAAGTCGACATGTAGAAATGTTTACATACTTTCTTATATCACACCTACACATCTCCCATATACTGGGTTGTAGAAAGCTGCCCAACAACTCTCTTTTTTTAATAGAAAAGTCAGCTAAAATAATCCTATGAGAAGAAAAAGTGGAGAAAACAACAATATTTCATATACAATTCCAATAGGCAAGGTGATGTCAAACACAAGCAATAGAAGAACTAAGAACCAATTCACATGGGTTGAGATGTCAAGCAAGAAAATGTGACCAATCTAAGGATTCAAGGGAGGAAGAATTATATGAAGTATGTGGAAACGAGTTGGTCGAAAATGAACAAATTTTTCCTATTTGTTGCATGTCCTACTTACACATCAAGTAAAGGTAACATATGCATATCGAGCAATGAGAATGAGCATTTCAAGGCAATCTAGGGGGACCCGTACCAAGTTAGTTGAGGAAATGATGTAAATAAGAAGCACATGGTTCAAAGTGGTGACAGTGGGAAATTCGACACTTGGTTTGGGATGAAGGGGACCAAATTAGGTAGAATATACTAAATCTATGATTTGGGTCCCACCATTATCCTACTAGCTCTAATTATTATACTTTATTTCTTTAATCTCTTGGAAAATATCACACAAATCTTGTGAATGATTTAATAAGATATATTTCTCTATCTATCAATTTATATAGGTTGTAGTTTTCTTAAAAACATTACATTTTTCTTTATTGAAAGACAACAAAGAAGTTCCCTACCTCCTTAACGAGGACACATAGTAGTTGTCCCCCGCAAGGTTGAAAAATTATTTATATAGAGTCTATTGTTGAACCTGTAATATGGCCTTCATGAGAGCATGCCATGCAATTGTTTTGAGACATGTCAAGTGAAATTTTTCCCATGCCCTTAGAAGTTTTAGGATCCAATCTCCTGGAATGTGGGTTGATAAGTCTTCTTTATGAGGTTTGGTTCATGTTGAAAAGTATTTAATGTGAGGTATGATGCTAAACTTGTAGTGTGGTGTTCATATGAGCATTTTATATTGTTGTTTTGAGGTATGCTAAGTGAAATTCATCTAATTCCTTTAGAATTTCAAGTACCACACTCCTTGAGCATGTATTGTAAATTATTTCCTTAGGGACTTGATTCATGTTGGAAATTCTTCTTTGTGGGGCTTGCTGCTAAAATTACACCACACCTTTCATGTAAGTGTGCCACATGGTTCTTTCAAGGTATACCACATGACATTCATCCCATATCCTCAAATGTGGATTATCCTAAGAAACGACAATGATGTTTTTTTTCATATTTTTTAATTTGTAATACCATTGGGTGATATATTGTTTCCAATATAAGGGCTACTAAAAGCATGACTTGAGATCAAGAATCAATGGTATGGGAAGCACTTCAAATGATTACAGAAGAACATTTGATCCAATCATATCAGGCACCTGCCTTAAAAGTTTGGAATCCAAACTCCTTATAAATATGTTAGAAAAATATTTTCTTTAAACCAACTCTATGACAAAAAATCCTCTAAAGTTGATGTTAAACTTCTAACATGGTCTTCAAGTGAGCATATTTTACATTTTCAAGTATGCCATGTGAAATTAGTTCCATTTTATTATAAGTTTTGAAATCTAAACTTATTAACATCAAGACTAAGCTACGCATTAAATTGGTGTATAAGACCCCATTATTTATAAGACAAGGGACCACCTCCACATAACAATTTATCTAATAAAATTTAACAAGATATACATACTCTAATCTTCCTCTAGATTTCAACCTATAACGTGCATATGATTTTAAATATTAAATCTACAACATTAACCAAATTCTTATTTCACAAAATTATTTAAAAAACAAATCATCTTGAATGTTTTGGGATACAAATTCTTCAACACGTGTTGAAAACCATGTCGCCTAATAGTTGGTTATGTTCATAAAACTTGTAAATGAAAATAAATATTATATAATATTCCCATGAGCATACCATGAAAATTGTTTAGAGGTATGCCAAACAAATCATTTCCATCCCCTCGAAATGTCGTGGTGCTCGTTCCAAGACAATAAAAAAATTCTCAATGGGTGGTCACAAACGTCACTGTCATAACCTCTTCCACTTGATAAAATTGAATAGCTAAATGACTCTCTAGGATGAGAACCTGGAGAGTGTACAAACACTCACACACACTGATACGTACAATCAAGAGAACAGCCTAGTACATATAGGCTTTCTCACAAATAGGTGGTTTGAACCACTCCCCGAATATTAGGATCTGAGATCTAGAATTAGAATCTCAATCCTATCCTAACTTAAATTTCTCCATTAATTTCTAACACTCCACCTTAATGGAGAAAGGGTACTAAAAAAGAAATAACATATGCCTGCTGGTCTAGTCTCAGCTAGGCTTACAATGGTAAAAAACATAAAAAAAAAAAAACTTGGTAACAGAGTTTTCAGAGTTTTCATCTTAGTCTTCTTTGCGTGAGATCCATGCTTGTTCATTTGTGGATGAGGCTTCATCTTCACTTTCTTTGCCATGAGATAGTGATGTATCTTTGCCTCATTTCTTCCCCTGTGAAGGAAACCTTGATTTCTTGTTCTCATCCTTCTCAGAATCACGGCAGGCTCAATAGGAGACTGTTCCTTCTCACTATTTCCGGTGTCAATCATCTGAACATCAGCGATGATATCTTCGCCATTGATTACAAAAATTTCTATGTTAATTTCATAAAGACATGGTGTTTCAAGCCATGCTTCAAGAAACTTCAATTCTTCTTCAAAATTTATTGTTGATTCTTTCCTACCAATATTTTCATCTTCCTGCTCCTTCATAAGAGCTTTCATTTCACCATCTCCCCCTACTTCATCCTTTTCTGCTGACATAATTATGCCTTCATCCAGTTCTGTTGCTACAAGCATGTTCTACATTTGATCTGTATGTGAAGATAGGCCTTCCTTCTCACCAAATAGTAATTCATCAATTTGATGTTTTTCAATCATCAAATTGGTCCACTCATCATTGGATATATAAGTCTCATCAAACTTGATTTCTGCATCAGGAAAAATTTTAGGTTCTACAATAATGGATGTGTTTTCATCATTACAAGTTTCAATTACAAATACACATTTATCACCCATCACTGCATCTTCAGTTTCACAATCAAATATGGGATCATTATCAAGAGCAATATCTGTAGCATCATTGCCCTTATTCAAACAATGTTTCATTTCTAAAACATCCCAAACTTTGTACTAGGAATCTCTCCATATTCATATATTATGCTGAATATGATATTGTCGTCTACTGCAGATGTTATAAGACTTAATGCTACTGTATCTCCACTATCGTTAATAACATCTTCAATATAATCCAGTAAATTTAACTTCCATAGTACTGTTTTTATTTCAGTTGTCCAGCTTTCATAATTCATACCTGAAAAAAATGGTAAATCTGGCATTAACAATTTAATAATCTCACCAAATTCCAAATCATCACCTTGATCAGCAGTTGGTCCATCACTGTCAACCTGAAACAAATCACAAAATTCTGCAACACAATATTTTGCACTTCTCCGTTGATGCTTTTTCCTGAATTTTCTTTGAGACTCTTTCAATTTACTTTGACGACCCATTTTCTCCTTCTATTTTCTCCCTTGCCAGAACACTTCTTCCACCTTCACTGCCCCACAATGGCTCAAATCCCTGTTTCACCAGCAAATCAAATCGATTAACACACTAGCATATCCTATCAATCCACGCACCAGCATCAAATCATACACTACACCAGCAGATGCGTGAGTCTCTCTCGTCTTTGCCACTTCGGCCACTATATTTTCCAATGGGAATCCAACAATCTAGATTGAGCTACAGCTGACAGGCTCAATCTGGCAACAACCTTTGTCACAGCCTTCACCAAAGGACTTGCCAAGCTAGGCCTTCACGACCTCCACACAGTTTACCGGGCTGCTCCACCAATTCACGCCAACCAACAGACTGTTGAATTGCAGATTACGTCTTTGACTAACGTGTCGTCATATATCTGCGATTCTCTAGATCGTTGTAAACATGGGCAGCATAGGAGCTCAGCTCTAGGATGCGATGCCTAGATCATATAATCACATCACACAACAATATGCAAATATGAAACAAAATCACAAATGCACAACGCTTGGTTTGTCGCATCTAAGGGTTTCGACCACAGAAAATTCATTCAAGGCAGCAAGGTAATCTTTGAGGAAATGTTGATTGAACTGTGAATCACTGTTTATACTGCATCCATGGAGTCGTCCAAGAGACAAAAAATAAAATGTTTGCTAACGAACGATCTAGCCAAGAATATTATGACTATAGTCCGGCCCAAATTTGAAATAACGCATCCAGAAACTCCGTGTATTACATTAATTCAAAACTTGGACAATCCAGGAATTCCATCAAATCTCAGTTGTGCAGGACGTCGTGCCAAGTTGTGGATCCCCCTGAGAAATATGTTTGGGCAGGGGATATATTTTGCGACGGATTCATCAAAAAAATGCACAAAAAAATTATACAAAAGGCAACAATAAACTCTTGCTTTGCGAAGTTCTTGTCGGAAAAACTTTGACGGTTCAAAAAAAAGGCTCAAGCAGGCCTGAATAAAGAGAACGTCAATAAGAGAGGATACGACTCGCTGTTTTCGAAGAGAGAAGAAATTGCAACGGGAGGCACAATGTTCGACGAGTTCGTGGTATACGATCCTTATTAGGCGATACCTCGATATATAGTGCATTATAAGAATCTGAGCTTTGATCCAGCAGCCATGCCGTCGTCTCCAATCTCCGGGGATTAGAACTTGACACGAATCCAGTACAAAATGTCCTCTAATTTCACTGAGAATAGATTGCGGCACAAGCTCATAGCCTGAGACAGAAACACTCCTCTGCCACGTTGCTGGTTAACGCCCCCTCAATAGCGTCAACACAAGCACTACGCCTCCTTCACATGCGTGGCTCACATGGGCTGGCAACTCGGCTTACAATGCTATAGCCTCACAACACTGCTCAATCCCTCAATTCCACTCAGTGACTGAGCCTCCCTTACGGTGGCCTTCAAACAGTCGGCATCCATACACCACAGATTGCAGCAACCAATGAACCCGATCCTCTACACAGGCTCTACGACGGGATGATTATCCATGTAACAGGCTCTTTGTCACACGGAAGAGCAGCATAGATCGGACGTTCCCTACTCACAGGCATATAACCAGTGTATCAAGTCGTCCACCATGGGGCTTACACAAGAGGAAATCCAGATGCCGCTGCACCATAGAGCTTCACAATGCTCCACCACGCAGATCCGATTCTCCAATATCTACATTTCTCTTGCAATCTCTGTTCCCTCGTCACGGGATCCAACAGCACTACACAAGCTCACAGGCTCCTTCTTTACCATGGGAGCGCTCCTCACACATCCAGGAGCAATTAACCAGAACGGATCTCCCGACTGCAATTAACCAGTCACAGTCGCTGCAATAATATCTCACTGCAGAATGGATCTTATGGACCCCAGCACGCACAGCGCAGTTGATGACGCAAGCACTCACCAACAGACACGCAAATTCGCCTTCACGGCACCACGCCTTCACGGCCTTCACGGATTAGCAAGGACAACGCTCCACTTCAAAGCAGCGCTCCTCACTCAAGCTCTTGGCCTCCCAACGCACAGGTCTCTGATCTTGTGCACTCTGATACCATGATAAAATTGAATAGCTAAATGACTCTCCAGGTGAGAACCTGGAGAGTGTACAAACACTCACACACACTGATACGTATAATCAAGAGAACAGCCTAGTACATATAGGCTTTCTCACAAATAGGTGGTTTGAACCACTCCCCGAATATTAGGATCTGAGATCTAGAATTAGAATCTCAATCCTATCCTAACTTAACTTTCTCCATTAATTTCTAACACCACTCATGGTAAATGACCTTTTAATGGTGCTCAACTTGATTAATAAATCCAAGTGATGTAGAAATTTTGAATAACTGATATATTTTTCACCGAGATTCTCCTGATCACACACTATTTTAGCTTCATGCATAATACAAAATCTCTTCTACCATTGATCATCACATGCGGAAATAAAATCAATTGCATGCATACATTAAAACCATAAACAATCACACATATGAACACGGTATTTAATGGGAAAGCTTAAAGCTGAAAACCCCAACTATCTGTATATTATATGTCATGGAGATCATGTAACAATCATAGTACAAAGCTCCTCACAAGCTCTCATGCACACCCTCAATTGCTACACACTATCAAGCTAGATCTAGCAAAACACATGCTCCAATCTTTTGCCACTTGATAGCTAGCCTCTATTGCGTTTTTAAAGCTATTGGATGGCTTCATTAAATATATAACCACCTGGCCTGAACTATGCAATCCTTATGGGCTTACTCCACCTATATGTGTGTTGCAAATAGCAACAGTATAGTCACAACGGATAGTTAACCTGCTCTTTCACCTATTCCTGCACTGGTCTCCACTGAAACTGTCCATGCACTGAAGTTAACTGATGCATTCTTTATTTGATTAATGAGTTTATAATTAGTGAATTAATTAATAATTAATTCACACCACTCTCACTAATTGTATCAATTAGTTAAACTGAATACAAATAGCTCAACTATGTTTAGATTAGTTAAACTGAATACAACTCAACTAACTTCCTCAATCAACTCCACCAAACTCTATCACATGAGTTCTAACTGAATTCTTCATGCAATAGCTCCACTAAACCCTAGGAATTGCATAATTCCTTCTGTCAGCTGCATGTGCCACTTCTAGGCATCAAACTGAAGTGCTTCAAGAGAATAAGATAATGTTTAGAGTCTAAATATTATTAAGAGCTAATAATATTTGACATCCCTATTTTTAGATTGGCAATCTAAAAATAGATTCCGCCCAGTATGTCTAAAAATATAATTCCATCTATTTTTCCAACTTGACCAACCCTCCACAAATAGCATCCTGCAACTCATAGAATCATGATCCACATGTCTAAAAATAGACATAGTCTAAAAATAGACTTTGCGCCAAAAATAGCCTGCGGGCCCACTTAGTGAAGGCGACTCCTTTCCACTAAGCCTCATCTTGTTGTAATCTCAACACTCCCTCTCAACAAGATATGGATTATCTGCAACCCCTATCCTGCCCCTGTGGTATTCGAATTTTCTCCCGGTGAGCGCCTTCGTCAAGATATCAGCATCCTGATCCTCCGAGGAATGTATGAAAGTAACATGATCCTCCGCTGCACACAATCTATGATATGATGATACCGATCCGTGAAGCCATGCTGCCTCAACTCATCCTCCTGTCTGTACCATGATCCATATCCCGATGTGCCTCTGAGATATCTCACTACATGCTTGCCTGCCTCCCAGAAGAGCTTGGTTGGCTTAACCATAGCTTGTGAAAGCTAGTTAACAAGATAGCATAAGTGTTGCACTGTGGTATCGACTCAGATACATGTTTAACCCACCAACTGTCGATAAACAGTGGCATCCACTACCTCCTCTGAAGTAGCATCCTCCTTCCTCCAACCTCCAGGAAGAGGAGTATCAACAGGCTTGCAGCCATGCATGTTGAACTTCTCCAGTATCTCCCGGGCATACTTACCCTGAGAAACAAATAGTCCAACACTGCGCTGCCAAATTTCCAATCCCATGAAATAATGAAGGAGGCCCAAGTCCTTCATCTCAAACTCCTTTGCAAGATCATCCTTGCATGAGTGTATCAACAGCTCATCACCTGTCAAAATCAAATCATCTACATAAAGTACAATGATCAGCAACTTACCCTCCACCTCAATCTGGTATAGGTTAGGATCTGCCTCACTCTTGGAGAATCCAAGTCCGGTAAAATAACTGTCTATCCGTGTGTACCAAGCACGAGGTGCTTGTTTCAACCCATACAGCGCTCTCTTGAGCCTGCACACATGCGACTCGCTACTGAAGATCTCAAAACCTTCGGGATGCTCTATGTACACCTCCTCCTCATTGACTCCATTGAGGAACGCAATCTTCACATCCATCTGATGAATGTGCCACCCCATCTGCGCTGAGAGAGCAACAATCGTTCGTATGGAAGAATACCTTGCGACATGTGCAAAGGTCTCCTCATAATCGATCCCCTCTATCTGTGAAAAGCCTCGAGCAACAAATATTGCCTTGTACTTCTCCACACTCCCGTCAGCTGCCTGCTTCACTTTGTAGATCCATCTCGAACCCACCACTGATTTCCCTTCCAGTCTCGGGACAATCTCCCATGCACTGTTTCTGACAATCGAATCATACTCTTCCACCATGGCATCTACCCATGCGGGATCCTCCACATCTTCCTCAAAAGAGGATGGCTCTGTCACGATACAATTGCTCATAAGAGCCATGTATCCAATATACCAGTTAGGTGACTGTCTCTGTCTGCGCTGTGATGTAGGTGCTCCTACAACCTTCTCTGCATCTTGAGCCAGTCGCTCAGCTTCTGTAGTGCACTTCCACCCTCTGATGGTTGGCGCCGCCTGAGTGGTCTCTTCCACTCCATGAACCTCCTCTTGTGGCTGATCCACATCCTGAGGCTCATCCTTAGGAACTAATAGCTCCTCATCTCGTACGCGCGTGGCTCCTCTCGTTTCGAACACTTCATGGCTTTCTTCCTCCCGAAATTTTATATCCCGTCTACGCCTTATGACTCACCGGAAAATACACACGATAATTGTGGGGCGTATCGCTGTACCCCACAAATATCCCAACCTCCGTTAGCCGCTCTAGCTTCTTCCCCGGCATCTCGGCCACATGAATGTAAACAGTGAACCAAAAATCCTCAAATGGAAATATCGTGCCTCTACCATAAAATGCCTCCTGCACCATGCCAAGTATCCTGTGAGGACAACGGTTCTGCACATATACTGCAGCATTGCATGCCTCAGCCCACAAGTGAATGGGTAGGCCTTGATCATGCAACATCGCCCGTGCAGCACCCACGATCGTTCTATTCTTCCGCTCAGCAACCCCGTTCTGCTGTGGGTTATGAGGTGTTATGAGCTCTCTTTGAATTCCTTCTGCGCTAAAAGTCCTGACCCGCGCAGATGAATTCACCACCATTGTCACTCCTAAGAGCCTTCACCGCTTCCCCGATTTTCTCAAATCCGTTGCCTTGAACTCACAAAACTTTGAGTATGTCTCGCCCTTCTTCCGCATGAAGAAGATCCAACACTTACGAGAAAAATCATCAACAAATATCACATAATACCTGTGCTTTGCTATCGAAGCTACTGAGAAAGGTCCACACACGTCTGTGTGAATTCTCTCAAGGATCGTCATGGCGCGACTCTCCTTCTCATGAAAGGTGGCTTTCACAAATTTTCCCAAGGTACATCCCTTGCACTAATCTAACTGTACAAGAGTGCCTTTAGGAAGCCCAGTAGAAATCTGCTGCAGTATCTTCAAAAATCCATGGCGAAGGTGGCCCAATCTCCTGTGCCACAACTCGCCATCATCCCGGCTCACCACTCCTTCTGCCTTGCCTACCATTGCTGCACAGCCATCTACCTGCAATTGATAAAGGTTCTGAACTCAAACCCCTATCCTCCGAGTCTCACCAGTTGTCTTACTGCATAGGAAAGCCTTTCCCTTGCTAAAGACAACATCATATCCCTTGTCTTCTAACATCGCCACAGAGATAAGATTATTCTTCAATCCTGGAAAATGCATCACTTCCTTCAATACGAAGGGTTTACCAGACTCCCTCTCAAAGGAAATGGTATTGATACTGGTCGCACTGTATCTACCATCATCGCCCATCTCGATGTGCACTCCAAGATCTTTCTCATCTAGATCAGTAAACAAATCTCGATCTCTTGTCATGTGAAAAGACGCACCACTGTCTAGAAACCATACTGAACCCATCACACTTGAGACCAAGCATGCGATCAGTGAAAGATCCAACTCAAACTACGACGTTAAGGCCTCTCCAGCTACAGTTCCAGCAGCCTGCTTATTTTTCTTCTTCTGCGGACAATTTGTGGCATAATGTCCGTGTTGGTGACAGTGAAAGCACTTCACCTTGGACATGTCCTGCTTCTTGCCTTTCGCACCGGACTGAGAAGCTTTCTTGCTCTTCCCCTTCTTTGCTTTGGCAGCCAAAGCGTAATTCTCTTCATCATATGCCTTTGATGAAGATCCGTCCCTGGTACTTTGCCTTATCTCCTCTTGCACAAGATCCGACCAAAGTCGCTCCCATCTTGGCAATTTCTCCCGACCATTGACAAAGTCCTGATAGGAATTCCAACTCTTCGAAAGCCCAAGGAGAGCCAAGCTCACCAAGTACTCATCATCTACAGTCACCCCCACACTTCCCAGCTCATCCCTGCATTGGAAAAACTTCGTGAGGTACTTGGACATACTGTCTCCTTTCTCCATCTTTATGTTTCTGAGCTTATCCTTGAGCGCCAACTTTCTCTGGTCACTCTTGCTTTGGAATAAATCTGTCAAGGCTTTCCACATCAAGAATGGAGAAGCCTTACCATGTAGGCTGGACACTATGTGATCCTTCACACCCTCCAACAGAATCCTTCGACACTTTGCTGTCTTCTTTTGTCATGCGTCAAGTAAGGCAGCATCGCTAGAAGTAGGCTTTGGAATTTTTGCATCTATGAACTCCTTCAACCCATTATCATCCAGCACCACCTCCATCCTGTCCTTCCATGCAATATAATTCGAGCTTCCCTCAAGGGCATACTCCAATCACAATCCGTTGAAAGACATCTCAATTTTGACACAAAGAAAACACTACTGCAAATTCGAATTCCACCAGCACAAAACTCAACCGCTTCAATGTTTTTCAATTGCTCCGATGATCAATACAGCTCCGATACCATGTAGAAATTTTGAATAACTGATATATTTTTCACCGAGATTCTCCTGATCACACGCTATTTTAGCTTCATGCATAATACAGAATCTCTTCTACCATTGATCATCACATGCGGAAATAAAATCAATTGCATGCATACATTAAAACCATAAACAATCACACATATGAACACAGTATTTCATGGGAAAGCTTAAATTTGAAAACCCCAACTATCTGTATATTATACATGCCATGGATATCATGTAACAATCATAGTACAAAGCTCCTCACAAGCTCTCATGCACACCCTCAATTGCTACACACTATCAAGCTAGATCTAGCAAAACACATGCTCCAATCTTTTGCCACTTGATAGCCAGCCTCTATTGCGTTTTTAAAGCTATGGGATGGTTTCATTAAATAGATAACCACCTGTCCTGAACTGCGCAATCCTCATGGGCTTACTCCACCTATCTGTGTGTTGCAAATAGCAACAGTATAGTCACAACTGATAGTTAACCTGCTCTTTCACCTATTCCTGCACTGGTCTCCACTAAAACTGTCCATGCACTGAAGTTAACTGATGTATTATTTAGTTGATTAATGAGTTTATAATTAATGAATTAATTAATAATTAATTCACACCACTCTCACTAATTGTATCAATCAGTTAAACTAGATACAATTAGCTCAACTATGTTTAGATTAGTTAAACTGAACACAACTCCATTAACTCCTCAATCAACTCCACCAAACTCTGTCACATGAGTTCTAACTGAAGTCCTCCATGCAATAGCTCCACTAAAACCTAGGAATTGCGTAATTCCTTCTGTCAGCTGCATGTGCCACTTCTAGGCATCAAACTGAAGTGCTCCAAGAGAATAAGATAATGTTTAGAGTCTAAATATTATTAAGAGCTAATAATATTTGACATCCCTATTTTTAGACTGGCAATCTAAAAATAGATTCCGCCCAGTATGTCTAAAAATAGAAGTCCATCTATTTTTCAAACTTTACCAACCCTCCACAAATAGCATCCTGCAACTCATAGAATCATGATCCACGTGTCTAAAAATAGACATAGTCTAAAAATAGACTTTGCGCCAAAAATAGCCTGCGGGCCCACTTAGTGAAGGCGACTCCTTTCCACTAAGCTCCTCATCTTGTTGCAATCTCAACAAGTGACTGACTCCAAGGGTAGACAAATCAAGACGATTACCTCCAAGGATAGACAAATAGATCTTGTTGCAACACAAACCAAATCAGCATAAACATATGTTGATATTGTAATTTATTTCAAATCTGATAAAAAAAAGTTGTAGCAAAGCAGGTGAATGCATATGCAGAAAATTTTCCACAATTACAATTAAGAGTAAGCCGCGATAGGTGATGACGGTGAAGAAGAATATGGGAATTTGAATGTTTCAATTTTGTCTTCATCTCCAGGGTGGCATGAATTGAGATTAACATTTTTATGCAATCTCAATGTTTGAATCAAACAAGGGTTTTTTGGTTATATATTTGATTTGGTGGTGTAAAACAGTCCTTGGAGTTGAAGAAATGGGTTATTTGTTTACCAAAAAGCCGAAGTTTACAAATGTGGATAGGGTGATATTATCACTTAAAACCCAACGGAGAAATCTTGCACAGTTCCAGCAACATGTAGTTGATTTAGTTTTTATTTTCAGAAATATATGTTTTTTTTCTCTCTGCAATTTTATTTTTGTGATTGTGAGTAGTGGGTTTATCTCGTGTTTAAAATTGATTTTTATCAGCCTTGGTTTATATTATATTTAGAAAAACGACGTGAAATGCATAAATATGATGAATGGGTTAGGTTTTAAATTTTGTGAAATGGGCTAGGGCATGTTTTAATTTTTATTATACCTAATATGTTACCAAAGGGATGAAGTGTTCATCTCTTGTCAATGCCAACATTGTCAAATTCATTTTTATTTCTTTCATAAACACTTTGCACAACTGATATTGTTTAAGAGTGCTCTTAGAGAAGTGAGGTGCACTCTATAGTCGTGTATGCGGGAGATTTGCAAGGTTTGTGTGTGCATTAATGTGATTGAGATGTTTTATCTATGCTTACAAATCAACATACAATAAAAAATCATTTATCTAAAAGAAAAAAAATTAACAATATAAAAAAGAACTCCGCAATCTAAAGAAAAATGAAGGAAAAGAATACGAAGCTTTTATGCATAGAGAGATTTGCATATCAACTTCTTTGTATTCACTTTGGTATTTAACAAATTCAATGCTAATATGAATAAGGTATTAAATTTTCTATTGGAATCATCATCAATGGACTTGATCGTGTTTTCAGGCCTTTCGTCACAGTCATTTGAATGCTCTATTTTATTCCAAAGCTTCTTCAAATTTTTTTTCCAGCATCATCCATATTTACTTTCATATTGGCCTTCTTTCCTTTTCACTTTCATTTTCTTATCTCTTCACACATTCCAGCCATATCCAAGAGGAAATGTGCTCCAACAAAGGTAGCCTAGCCACAAAACACAACTGACAAACTGATTGAGAGGAGCTAGCTCACTACGATTTTAACCTTGGTCATCTTCATCATAATTTCTCTAAGTTGTTGCTAAGCCTCATCTCAAAACACACAACTCACACATAGATATGTATTTAGGTATGAATGAGGTCCTACCTTCAGAGATATAAAGGGAGATAAGGTTTTTTAGACGTAATCACTTCCCATAAAAATCAACTATGATGTGTTGTTCTCATGGTGGTTTCAAATATTCTTCTTGTTGTGCATGGGAGGCTTTTCCCAAATATTCAACACTTGGTGACTAAGGCAACGGTACAACACTGATGTTTTTTTCATGTGTGGCTCCTAATATGGATCAGGTATTCCCCTTTAGAAAACAATGGTCCTCATTTTTGTTTAATATTGTAAGAACGAACTCCATGTGGACCAAGATCTCGGAAAATAAATAATACAAGGCCTATAGCGGCTATAATAAAGATCAAAGATGTGCTATACAACCCTGTAAATTGATGTCAAAACCTGTGAAAATTTTAAGAAAACATAAGCCAAATTTTTCATCTAGAAGTGTGGAAAATCCATGAAATTCTGGTCTGCTAATATGACCAATCTGAAAACAAATTTATTTTCATATAATCACTGAAATTATATATTAGAATCAATAGAATAGGAATAGAAATATAAGCACAATTCACACAATAGAACAACAACAATCTTCTAGGGAACCCAACTGGGAAAGCCCTCACTTGCTTCAGAATTTTAATGAAGAAGAATAAGCTACAAATATCTTGTAACCAACATGTCTCAATTAGAAAACACAAAAAATGTTAAATTATAAGTTTATTGTAAGTATTAAATTTTTTATGTGCTTATTAATAAAATTGAAATACAATTACAAAATCATTATTTTAATTTAGAAGGAAAAATGGATCTTAATTTATAGCTACTACTTATATGTTATATATTTTAATATGATATGTATACTATAATTTTCTTTTATATTTGAAGTCATGCTTCTGTAAAAATAGTAATTTATCAAAAATCTTTCGGTTGTCATCACATTGGACAGAAAATTATCGACGCGTTTCGAACCAACCAATGTGGTTCATTTTCAAGACGAGATGAGAGATGAGATCGAGTCATTAAGCTTATATACATGTAGAGAAGGCCAAATAGTTGTTGGAACAACAGCTAGTTTGACTAGGAAGGAAAATTATTTATGATAAAAATTAATTTTTATTTAATATATGAAGTTAAAATATTATTTTTAAATAATACAATAATGAGTATAAAGTCAAATCAGCTATTAGAATAATGGCTAGTTTGACTTCAAAGACAAATTTATTTATTTATTATTATTATTATTATTATTTTAATTTCATTATGTTTTGAAGGTGAATTCTTCGAGCAGACCTATGGAGTAGCCATGGGTTCCCCCTATCCCCTATTGTAGCTAATCTTTTCATGGAGGACTTTGAATACAAGGCCCTCTCTTCCGCTCTATTCTAGCCTAAACTCTGGGAAGAGGTTTGTAGATGAAACTTGTGTTGCCTGGCCTCATGGCAAAGAAAATTTAGATCTATTTTTCCTTCATCTCAATAGCCAGACATCTTCCATTAAGTTCACAATGGAACATGAGGTTAATGGTAGCCTTCCTTTCACGGACATTCTTATTTCTAGAAAGGAAGATGGTTCTTTCTCCCATCAGGTTTTTCGAAAGAAAACCCATACTGATCAGTATCTTCACGCTAACTCTCATCATTTCCCTGCTCAAAAGTTAGGCGTCCTCAACACCTTAGCCACTAGGGCGTTGAGAATCTATGACGAATCTCGCCTTGACCATCTCCTTGATGTCTTCAGTAAGAATGGTTATAGTAAATCCCAAGGGCTTAGAGCTTTTCTTAAAGTAGAAATTTTCATAATATAAATAAAAAAGATCCTAAAGAATGGTCTTCTGGAGTGCACCTTCCCTTTATTCAAGGAACCACTGATAAGATCGCCAGGATCCTTAAGAAGCATAATATTTCTTCTACTTTCAAACCCTTGAACACCATTTGCATCTCTCTCATATCTATTAAAGATCATGTGAATCCCAAGGATGGAAAAGGTGTCTACATTATCCCATGCTCCTGTGAGACTCCTTAGATTGGCGAAACTGGTCGATCAATTAATCAAAGAATTTGTGAGCATGCTACTAACCTTTGGCATGGGAGATCCTGATCCTCAGCCCTAGCTGAACATGTTGAAAATAAAAACCATCACATATGCATTGAAGAAGCTAAGGTTATTGCTCGGATTGACCATTTTCATCACCCAAAACTAAGGGAGGCTTTAGAGATTGAAAAAAAGACATGTCAATATCAATAGAGATGATGGATGGAATATTAGCAAGTGTTGGATCCCTGCCCTATACTCATAGATCTTGTCTCCCCCCCCCCCCCCACAGCACACACTTATTTTTTATTTTTTATTTTTTTTTGCTAGGGGGGGGATCAACATAATGAAATTAAAAATAATAATAATAATATAAAAATAAATAAATAAATAAATTTGTCTTCGGAGTCAAACTAGCCGTTATTCTAATAGCTGATTTGACTTTATACTTATTATTATATTATTTAATAATAATATTTTAACTTTATATATTAAATAAAAATGATTTTTTATAATAAATAATTTTCCTTCCTAGTCAAACTAGTTGTTGTTCCAACAGCTATTTAGCCTTCTCTACATATATAAGCTTAATTACTCGATCTGATCTCTCATCTCGTCTTGAAGATGAACCACACTGGTTGGTTCGAAACACGTCGACAATTTTCTATCCAATGTGATGACAACCGAAATATTTTTTTATCTTAAGAGTGATTCTTAATTTTATTAATATAAACAAAATTATAATATACCAAATTGAATTTTATTATTTGTATTACTTTTAACATTTTATGGGAACTATAACGTTCTATATTACTTTTAATCTTTTATGATTATTTAATTGCATCGGCATGTGAATGTTTACAAATCTTTTACATCTTATAAATTTAACATATTAAGTCGATATATAAAAATGATTACATACTTTCTTACATTACACCTACACATCTCTCATATACTAGGTTGTAGAGCGCCACTCGGCTCAATAAGGCAATATGAGCTAAAAGGGATGAACAAAACACAGAATCAACAATTCAATTTTTTCTAAGAGTGAGATACATAAAAAGAAAGGTGCCCAAAAACTTTTTTTTAATAGAAAAGTCAGCTAAAATAATGCTACGAGAAGGAAAAATGGAAAAAAACAACAATATTACATAGAGAACTCCAATAGGAAAGTTGATGTTAAAAGCAAGCAATAAAAGAAATAAGAACTAATTCACATGGGTTGAGATGTCAAGTAAGAAAATGTGAGAAATCTAAGGAGTCAAGGGAGGAAGCATTATATGAAGTATGTGGAAATGAGTTGGTAGAAAATGAACTTTTTCTTATATTTTGCGTAACATACTTACACATCAATTGAAGGTAACATTTGCATATCGAGCAATGAGAATGAGCATTTCAAGGCAATCTAGGGAGAGATATAGCAAGGTTAGTTGAGGAAATGATGCAAAGAAGAAGAACATCGTTCAAAGTGGTGACAATGGGACAACCAACACTTGATTTGGGATGAAGGGGGCCAAATTTGGTAGTATAAACTAAATCCACGATTTGGGTCCCACCATTATCCTACTATCTCTAATTATTATACTTTCCTAATTTAATCTCTTGGAAAATATCACACAAGATATAAAATTTATTGTCCCATATACTCATTTAAGCTTGTGAATGATTTAATAAGATATATTTCTCTAACTGTCAATTTATATAGGTTGTAGTTTTCTAGAAAACATTACCTTTTTATTTATTGGAAGACAACAAAGAAGTCCCTACCTCCTTAACAAAGACCCATAGTAGTTGTCCCTTACAAGGTTGAAAATCCCTTTCTGTGGAGTCTAATTTTGAACTTGTAATATGGCCTTCATGTGAGCATGCCATGCAATTGTTTTGAGACATGTCAGGTGAAATTTATCGCATGCCTTTAGAATTTTTAGGATCCAATCTCCTGGAATCTCAGTTGAGAAGTCTTCTTTATGGGGCTTTGTTCACGTTGAAAAGTCTTTAATGTGGGGTATGATGCTAAACTTGTAGTGTGGTCTTCATATGAGCATGTTATATTGTTGCTTTGAGGTATGCTGAGTGAAATTCATCCCATTCCTTTAGAATTTCAAGGACCAAACTCCTTGATCATGTGTTGTAATTTTTTTCCTTAGGAGCTCGATTCATGTTGGAAGGTATTTTGTGTGGGGCTTGGTGGTAAAATTGCATCACACCTTTAGAATTCGTTTTTCTCATCATTGTTTTATATTCTCTTTAGAAAATTTAGCTGAAATTCATACATATGGTGAATGGGTTAGGTTTTGAATTTTGTGAAATGGGTTAGGACATATTTTAAATTTTTATGATACCTAATATGTTACCCAAAGGTTGAAGTGTTCATCTCTTGCCATTGCCAAAGTTGTCAAATACTTTTTTCTTTCTTTCATAAACACTTGGCAGAACTGATATTGTTTACGATTTCTTTGAGAGAAGCGAGGTGCATTCTACATCCCTGTATGCGGTAAATTTTCAAGGTTTGTGTGTGCCTCAATATGTTTGAGATGTCTATGCTTACAAATCAAAAAAAAAATGCAACAATATAAAAAAGAACTACACAAACTAAAGAAAAATTAAGGAAAAGAATATGAAGCTTTTATGCATAGAGAGATTTGCATCTCAACTTGTTTTTATTTGCTTTAGTATTTAATAGATCCAATGTTAATATGAATAAGGTATTAAATTTTCTATTGGAACCATCATCACTAGACTTGATCATGTTTTCAGGCCTTTGGCCACAGTCATTGGAATGCTCTATTTTATTCCAAAGCTTCTTCAAAAAAAATTCCAACATCATCCATATTTACTTTCAAATTGGCATTCTTGTCTTTTCACTTTCATTTTCTTATCTCTTGGCACATTCCACCTATATATAAGAGGACATGTGCCCCAACAAAGGCACGCCAGCCACAAGACAAAACTGACAGACTGACTGAGAGGAGCTACCTCACTAGGATTTGAACCTTGGTCATCTTCATTGTAATTTGTTTAAGTTGATTTTAAACCTCATCTCGAATCACACAACACACACATAGTTTGCATGTATGTATGAATGAGGTCCTGGCTTCGGATATATAAAGGGAGATAAGTGTTTTTACAAGTAAGAACTTCTTGTAAAGATAAACTAGGTTGCATTATTCTCATGGTGGTTTGAGATGTTCTTCTTGTTTTTCATCGGAGGATTTTCCCAGATCTGCAACACTTGGTGCCTAACTCAACATTCCAACATTGATGTGTTTTGCATGTGTGGCTCCTAATGTGGATCAATTATTCCCCTTTAGAAAACAATGCTCCTCGGTTTTCTTTAATATTCTAAGAATGAATTGGATGTGTGCAAAGCTCTCGGACAATAAAGAATACAAGGCATATAGCCGATGTAATAAATATCAAAGATGTGTTATACAAGCCTGTAAATTGATGTCAAAACCTGTGAAAGTCTTAGTAAAACAGAAGCCAATTTTTTTATCTAAAAGTGTAGAAAATCCATTAAATTATTATCTGCTAATATGAACAATCTGAAAACAATTTTCTTTTCATATAATCATAGAATTTCTCTACTAGAAGCGGCGGAATAGGAAAATAAATATAAGCACAATTCACACAATATAACAACAACAATTTTCTAGGGAACCCAACTAGGAAATCCCTCATTTGGTTTAGAATTTTATTGAAGAAGAATAAGCTACATATCTCTTCTAACCAACTTGTCTCAATCAGAAAATAAAATATTTTTCTGCCTTAAACCAGGATTGAACACCTACTATAATGTTGATTTGCTTCTCAAAAATATTGCAAGCTTATTTACAAGTTAATAATATCTATGGTAAAGTGGGTGTGAATATCCATAATTAAAAAATTGTTATATTATAATTTTATTGTAAATATTAAAGTTTTTATGTGCTTATTAATTAATTTGAAAAAATGAGCTCCAAGAGTTAGCTCAACTGGTGGAGTCCTCGTTGCTAAGTACTTTTCCAGTTGGGAGGTCACAGGATCAAATCTCCTTGATGCCCTTGGGGTTAGGCCTCGCATGTAAGGCCAATGGTTATATCCCCTCAAGAGGGTCTGCCGAGATTTTCCGTGGACGTAGCAGGTACATATGTGTGTGGGAACATTGGATTCATGAACCACAATGTAAATTAATTAATTAAATTAATAATAATAATAATTTTAAAAATGATTACAAAATCATTATTTTAATATATAAGGTAAAATGGATCTTAATTTATTGCTACTACTTTAATATTTTATGATTATTTAATTGCGTCGACATGTGTGTTGGAAATACTAAGAGGGGGGGGTGAATCAGTGTTTCTTAGAAATTAGCACTTTTAATCCTTTTCAGAGCATTAATTATTCTTCAGTTATTATCAATGTTATTTTTCAACAATTATAAACAATAATCAATAGTAAAAAACACCATACAACAATGCAGAAAGATAAAATAGTAGACATAGATATTTTTCACTGGAAAAACCCCTCCGGTTCAAAACCATTGAACGCTTCTCTAGTAATTGTCTTCTTATCTCTTTAAAAGAAATAGTAGTTACATCAAGATTTAAGCTACAAATTAGGGATGCGTCAACCCCCTATTCACATTCCACAACCTGTAAGATGCTACTAACCCCTAATATCTTGTTGCAACCAGAAGGACGCCACAACGCCCTGCAGATCAGGCCACAACCTGATGAGTGCCCCAACACTCTGTTTACGAGTTGTTGTCGGAAAGGATGCTTTGTTTCCCTTTCAGTTTATCAACCACAACTGAATGGATGACACAACACCTTGTGCAAGCCACAACTTTCCCTAGCACCACCCTACCGCCCTGAAGTGTTCTCAGGACACATCCTGAAGGTGACTCTGATCGCCTAGAAGAGTCGGTAGATCACGTTTCACAATTTTCATGCTAGACCCCCTGTACTCTGAATCAATGTAGAATAGTTGTAAGGAAGATGTAGAATAAATAGTGAATCCTGGTAGCCACTTATCATTGTTCCCACAAATTTATCACTGAACAAAGTTGCACATCAAGTTATCATTGTATCACTGTCACTGCACACCATATATCACTGTCACTGCAAATCATTGTATAACTAACGGATACCATAAAATGTCACTTCACAAATGAATAATCATCAAAACATTGTCATCACACTGCTCATGAATGAATAGTCATCAATGTTGTATCATTGTCATCATCGTATTAGGTTGCACACAATGTAGCTACTGTCTGGCACTGATATCAAATGATGGCATAACCCAAGGTGTCTCACGTCATCCCAATTCCCTGCAATCAATGCTCTCAAACTTTGTCCCCGGAGAGATACCAGCATATATGTAAGCACGTTGTTTGATTGTTCAAACCCTGCAATACATCCTTCTCCAGTAGGTTGTATAACTGGAGGATGTTCCCTTCACTAATTGCTACCCTGCAAGATCACAGTCAACTTATCCTAAGTTTTCATAGACATTGTCAACTCAAGGTTCTACTAGTCAAAGTCAATATTTCAATGTCAAGTCTAGTCAAATTCAAATGGTCAACGTGTGTGGTATGACTATTTTTTCTTCTCATACAAAGTCAATCTTAGGGGAAAATGTCATTATACATGTAATGACTTAGTGTGTCAAATTCATTCTTAGGATGTCAAAGTCAAGGTGAGTATTGTCTTCATCCATCAAGTTAAGTTAACATAAAGTCACAAGTGTCAATTTTGTCAATAACGTCAAGGTAAACCATATGTTAAGTTCAAATTAAATACATCATATCAATTTCAATCCATATTATGATATTTTATATCATTGTCAAGTCAAGAATTGTAGTCACCAAGGGTCTTTCCTTATCAAAGAAATAGTTCTATATAGCAGATGTCATATAGCCCACCAATAATAATTCAATAGCATTCTATACCACTATCATATAATTTCATAAGCCAAATCACCATTTCAAGTGCATTCTGAAAGTCAAAATCAAGGTGTCAACATACTTGTTATGTCTAGGTTTGAGTGTCAGGTTAATATCAAACTGACATTGTTATGTTAAGTGACATCATTGCACATAATATTGATTCATAGGTATTTGACATGTCATAGGCTATCGTGTCAACACATTGTCATAGTCCAAATGCTCTAGTATTTAGATCATTGTAAGACATAATCAAGATTAATGTCACTACCTCACTATCACAAGGATACACAGGTCCAAAAATCTTTATATCACACATAATGTATTTTCTATACTTCAATCATCATAGCACTAAATCATACACTGCTTCACTATTGTCATATAGGTGACTAGTTAGGGCACCAATTTTTTTTGCAACATCCCTCAAACAGTCGCTAAATCAACCCCTTAAATTATGTGGCATACCCTTGAAATAAACTAGACCCAACACCTAGCAAGAATGGAGAAATAACATACCTTTTTGTTGCCTTCTAGGAGCTCGATATTGAATCTATCGTATCTATGTAATTTTGAATCTCCAAGGTCTTAAATTTCATCCTTTGGTATCCTTCTGAGTCCTCTTTCTGACCCCATGGGTCTGATTAATATTGGATTCTTCAAGGGAGATTTATGCCCAATCTCCCACGATGACCTGATTATAGTGATTATAGACTAGTTCAGTAGAGAAAAGTTGCATGAAGTGCCACATGTCATTGTATCTACCTTTGGCCCTGAAAACTATACCCAATAAACTATAGCCCATCCTATTTTTGTCACTTTTTACAAAATTTGAATCCAATGCTCAGAGAGAAAGTTATGACGATTTTCCCAAGGTCGCCTGTTTGACATGGAATTCAGGAGCCTGCAAAAACCCTAACTTCCTCAGATCATATCTTCGAAAATTTAGCGAACCAAGATCTGAAATTTGGTCATGAGGTTCATCAGGATTTCTACTGAAATTGGTTTTTTTTCAACTTCTGAAGCTTTGTAGAAACAGACTTATAGCGAAAATTCCACGATGAATTGTTTTGGAGGATATATGAGCTTTCTTTTTATAGAGTTGAGAGGTGCTTCTATAGTGAACATTGAAGGAGACATTTAGGATTTTAACACATTATTAATTTTTAATTTTAATTGATAAATATTGTGTATTTTTTTTCTTATGCCCTAATGAATATGCATTACCTAAATATATTAGGATTTTTAACGAGATGTAGGAGTTATATGGGTGCATAGTGGCTTGAAGCCCTTAATTAGGATCTCCACAAAGTATGGCAATAAACCCTTAATCTTAATTTTAGGTGCCTACAATTAACGGAAATGTGCCAAGTCACTTTCTTTTGGGGTTTTAGCCCACCAACTGGGGTTTTTACCTTCAAACTCACATATCTCTCTAACGAGGAGGAACCACGTGTCCTACCACATACCACCAAAAATATGTCTTCAAGGAGAATCCAATGACATGTATATCCAGGCCAAATTCAATGATTTAACCCTTCAAAAACCCTCAAAAAATTCTAGGTACATCCTCGGTTCAGAGAACCCAAACCCTAGGACTTGGGTTTTCAACCATCGAACAGTGTTGCTGCTATCTAGATGTAATTTGATAATTACTGAGAAGCGTTCATTATCCATTCGACATCAATGACTGTTGTTTTTGGTAAAATTAAAACCCAGTCAACTCCATGGGTTCACATCAATGAAAACACCATCCAACAATGTGAATGTTTACAAATATTTTACATCTTATAAATTTAACATATTAATATAAATTTAATATATTGAGTCAACATGTAAAAATGTTTACATAATTTCTTACATTACACATACACGTCTCCCATATATTGGGTTGTAGAGTGCCACTTGGCTCAATAAGGAAATATGAGCTAAAAGGGATGAAGAAAACATGGAATCAACAATGAAATCTTTTCTAAGAGTGAGATACCTAAAATAAATTTTCCCAACAACTTCTTTTTTTAATAGAAAAGTGAGCTAAAATAATGCTATGAGAAGGAAAAATGGAAAAAACAACAATATTACATAGACAACTCCAATAGGCAAGGTGATCTTAAAAGCAAGAAATAGAAGAACTAAGAACCAATTCACATGGGTCGAGATGTGAAGCAAGAAAATGTGACCAATCTAAGGAGTGAAGGGAGGAAGAATTATATGAAGTATGTGGAAATGAGTTGGTAGAGAATGAACAACCTTTTATTATATGTTGCACAACATACTTACACATCAAATAAAGGTAGCATTTGCATATCGAGTAATGAGAATGAGAATTTCAAGGCAATCTAGGGAGAGATATACCAAGGTTAGTTGCGGAAATGATGCAAAGAAAAAGCACATGGTTCAAAGTGATGATAGTGGGACAACCAACACTTGATTTGGGATGAAGGGGACCAAATTCGGTAGAATAAACCAAATTTTTTATTTGGGTCCCACTATTATCCTACTAGCTATAATTATTATAATTTCTTCCTTTAATCTCTTGGAAAATCTCACACAAGATATAAAATTTATCGTTCCATAGACTCATTTAAGCTTGTGAAGGATTTAATAAGATATATTTCTCTATATATCAATTTATATAGGTTGTAGTTTTCTAAAAAAACATTACCATTTTATTTATTGAAAGACAACAAAGAAGTCCCCTGCCTCCTTGACAAGGACCCATAGTAGTTGTCCCCCACAAGGTTGAAAAGTCCTTTCTATGGAGTATAATGTTGAACCTGTAATATGGCCTTCATGTGAGCATGCCATGCAATTGTTTTGAGACATTTCGGGTGAAATTTATCCCATTCACTTACAAGTTTTAGGATCTGGTCCCATGGAATGTGGGTTGAGAAGTCTTCTGTATGGGGCTTGGTTCATGTTTAAAAATGTTTAATGTGAGGTATGATGTTAAACTTGTAGTGTGGTCTTCATATGAGCATGTTATATTTTTGTTTTGAGGTATGCTAAGTGAAATTCATCAATTTCCCTTAGAAGTTCAAGGACCAAACTCCTTGAGCATGTATTGTAAATGCTTTCCTTAGGGGTTCGATTCATGTTGGAAAGTCTTCTTTATGGGTCTTGGTTCTAAACTTACATCACATATTTCATGTAAGCATGACACGTGGTTGTTTCAAGGTATACCACACAACATTCATCCCATCTCCTCAAATGTGGATTATCAAAAGAAACAACAATAATGTTTTTCTTTTTCTTTTTCTTTTTTAATGTGTAATATCATTGGGTGAAATATTGCTTCCAATATAAAGGCTAATAAAAGTGTGATTTGAGATTAAGAATAAATGTTATGGGAAGCACTTCAAATTATTACACAAGAACATATGAACCAATCATATCAGGCACTTGCCTTAAAAATTTTGGAATCCAAACTCCTTAGAAATATGTTAGAAAAGTTTTTTCTTTAAACCAACTCTATGCTGAAAAATCCTCTAAAGAGTATGTTAAACTTCTAACATGGTCTTCATGTGAACAAGTTTTACATTTGGAAGTATGCCATGTGAAATTAGTTCCATGTTCTTAGAAGTTTCAAGATCTAAACTTCTTAATATCAAGACTAAGCTACACATTAAATTGGCGTATAGGACCGCATTATTTATAAGACAAGGGACCACCTCCACATAAAAAATTAACAAATAAAATTTACTAAGATATACATACTCTAATATTCCTATATATTTCAACCTATACCGTGCACATGCTTTTAACTATTAAATCTCCAAACATTAATCAAATTCTTATTTCACAATATGCTTTCAAAAATTTCTTAATGTCTTAAAAGTTTTGGGATACAAATTCTTGAACACGTGGTTAAAACTATGTCGCCTAATCCTTGGTTATGTTCATAAAACATGTAAATGAAACTAAATATTATATAACCTTCCCATAAGCATACCATGCAAACTTTTTAGAGGTATGCCAAACAAATCAATTCCATCCCTTCAAAATGTCGCGGTGCTCGTGTCAAGATGTTAAAAAAATTCTCAATGGGTGGTTGCAAACAGTTTCTAACTTCATTGTCGTAACTTTTTCCACTCGCGGGAAATGACCTTTTAACGGTGCTCAACTCAATTCCTAAATTCGGGTGACTGACTCCAAGGATAAAAATAGGGACGACCGCCTCCAAAGGATAGACAAATAGGGCTTACTGCAAAGCAAACCAAATCAGCGTAAATAGACATTAACATTGTAATTCGTTTCAAATCCAACAATGGACGTTGTAAAAAATAAAATGAATACATATGCAAAAAAAATTCCACATTGACAATTAAGAGTGTGCCACAATAGGTGACGACAATGAAGAAGAATATGGGAATTTGAATGGTGTAATTTTATCTTCATCTCAGGGGTGGCGTGAGCTGAGATCAACATTTTTTTGTAATTTTGGGGTTTGAATCAGACAAGGGTTTTTTAATTATATGTTTGATTTTAGTGGTGGAAAATGTTCCTTAGAGCTGAATAAATGGGCAACTTTTTTACCAAAAATTCAAAGGTTACAGATGTGGACAAGCCAATATTAACGCTTAAAACCAAGTGGATAAAACTTGCACAATAGTAACAACAATTAGTTGATTTAGTTTTTATTTTCAAAATATATAGATTATTTTTTCTCTCTGCAATTTTATTATTGTGATTGTGAGTAGTGGGTTTCTGTTGTGTTTTAGAATTCATTCTTCTCAATCTTATTTCATATTTTATGTAGAAAATTTAGCTGAAATTCATACATATGGTGAATTGGTTAGGTTTTGAGTTTTGTGAAATGGGTTATGGCATGTTTTATTTTTTTATGATATCTAATATGTTACCCAAAGGCTAAAGTTTTGATTTCTTGCCAGTTCCAGTATTGTTAAATTCATTTTTCTTTCTTTCATAAACACTTTGCAGAACTAATATTGTTTACAGTTTCTTTGAGAGAAGCGAGGTGCATTCTACAACCTTTTATGCGGGAGATTTCAAGGTCTGTGTAAAAAATAACTCCACAATCTAAAGAAAATTTCAAGAAAATAATGAGAATCTTTTATGCATAGAGAGATTTGCATCTCAAGTTCTTTTTATCCGCTTAGGTATTTAACAGATCCAATGCTAATATGAATAAGGTATTAACTTTTCTATCGGAATTTACTTTCAGATTTCCAATCTTATCTTTTCACTTTAATTTTCTTATCTCGACACATTCTAGCTATATATACGAGGACAGGTACCCCAACAAAGGAAGCCCAACCACAAGACACAACTGACAGACAGATTGAGAGGAGCTAGCTCACTAGGATTTGAACCTTGGTCATCTTCATCATAATTTCTCTAAGTTGTTGCTAGACCTCATCTCGAAACACACAACACACACATATATTTGTATGTATGTATGAATTAGGTCATGGCTTCGGAGATATAAAGAGAGATAAGGGTTTTTACACGTAATCACTTTCCGTAAAGATAAACTATTCTATGTTGTTTCGTGGTCATTTCATATTTTCTTATTGTTTCACAAGGGAGGATTTTCCCATATTTAAAACACTTAGTGCTTAAGGCAACGTTACAACACTGATGTGTTCTTCATGCATGGCTCCTAATCTGGATCAATTATTCCCCTATAGAAAACAATGAGCCTCGTTTTTATTTAATACTGTAAGAATAAATTGGATGTATGCCAAGCTCTCGGACAATAAAGAATACAAGGCATGTAGCGGTTGCAATAAAGATCAATGACATGCTATACAAGACTGTAAATTGGTGTCAAAACCTTTGAAAGTCTTAATAAAACAGAAGCCAAATTTTCTATCTAGAAGTGTAGAAAATCCAAGAATTATGATATGCTAATATGAACAATCTGAAAACAATTTTCTTTTCATATAATCACAAAATTTCTCTACTAGAAGTAGCAAAATAGGAACATAAATATACGCACAATTCGCACAATAGAACAACAACAATTTTTTAGGGAGCCCAACTGGGAAAGCCCTCGCTTGCTTCAGAATTTTATTGAAGAAGAATAAGCTACAAATCTCTTACAACCATCTTGTCTCAATCATAAAATACAATATTTTGTTTGCCTTAAAATAGGTTTGAACACCTGCTAGAATGTTTATTTTCTTCTCAAAAACTGTGCAAACTCGAGTTCCTAAATCTATACACATTCCTTAGGAAAGAGGCCCATATTTCCTAGTGCAGTCCCATCTCCTAAAAAATAGGAAATTCTCTTATTTTTCAGCACACTTCTCAAGTTTTCCTTCCTTCTCCTACTCTAACAAGAGAAAAATTCTTAGCTCGTTCCTCCACAACTCCACAGAAGCTCAGAAACTCGTGATCAAGAAAATTATGATACGAGTTGTGCCTTCGATCTCCTTATAAGCACTTTGATTAGGCTATTTTTAGTGATTTCTATATTTGGTAAGTTGAATTGGCGCTTTTCTAGTTAACGACAATTAATAGAAAATGCAACTTGTTAACTGCTTCCTCCTAAAATTTAGGAGGCTAAATACACTTGTTCTTGTTGATTTTCCTTAAGGTTGAATTGTTCTTTGCTTTGATAATTGCAGTTATATAATTTTTATCATTCACCCCATACCATCATATGCAACATATTTAATTATGTAGAAAGAACAATCATCATAAACAGTGCAATAGAAATAAAAGGAACATCAGAAGAAAATCACACACATAAAGTCACGAGGATTGGTCAGAGACCAGGGAAAAACCCCACAAGGAGGAAAACTAGAAATTCTTCTTCTTCTTCTATTAGATACCATCAATTGTTTACTGAGATACAAAGTACAAATATTAGTAGGTTACTCAAGGCTTATGCATATCTTGTTCACAATTGCATTTGTGAACAAGATTCATCGATAATGTTGTTACATAATATTGTCCATGTTTCCTGTATCACTGGGCCATGCTTCCTATACCACTAGGCCACCCTACTAATACTACCTAGGTCATGATGCTTGTATACTTGGTAATGTTGTTACATAATATTGTCCATGTTTCCTGTATCACTGGGCCATGCTTCCTATACCACTGGGCCACCCTACTAATACTACCTAGGTCATGTTGCCTGTATACCTGGGTCACCTGGGCCATACAACCAATATCATTGGGCCACTCTACTAATACCACTGATCTATACACGAACCACCCTGTCAATACCATTGGGCTACATGGTCCACACTTCCAATACCACTGGGCTATACACCATCACAAAACATTGGGACATACATAGTCATTAGGCATTGGCCCATGCACTATCATGGACCATCAATACATACATAGTTGTGAACCAACCATAAAGCAATTCCATCCATACATACTATGCTAACCATGCAATTGGTGTCATCCATACATATTGGGCATTGAGATCGTATCAGAACTTACCATACAACATGAGATGTGAGACTATCGAGACTGAAAACATAATGCAGAATATGTATTGTGAGAGCGATGCCATGATCATGCCATACCATATACAGAGAGAGTAATGTGATGTCACACATAGTGCGATGTTAAACATGGGTCTCAAAGTATTCCATACATATCAGATATGTGTTGAAATTACAAAGAGACTAGAAACCATCAAGAGATCTGATATTATTTCTACTACATCATATGAAAAATAGAGAACAAGAAAATTGTAGTCGAAGGTATGAGAGTCTAGTTATGTGAGATCACCATGATACATAGAAACCATGGAGGGATGCGATGCCCAAACCGTTAAATTGTGTGATGTCAGGACTGTAATACGTGAGTGATGTCAATATTGTTAATTTATGGGATGGCATGCCATGTTATGACAACAAAGTTACGTTGCAGAGAGAATAGATGATGAGACCATGATGTTGAGTATTGAATCCATGATGTCGCAAGGATATATGAAACAAAGAATGTGATCCTAGTTTATTATCTTCATGCCACGGAATATTAATTTTGGATCATCCTACTGAATGAAAACATGTGTACCATGCAATTTCTTCATAGACACTTTAATGAGACTTTTCATTCATTTATATAATTCAATGAGGTGACTTTGAGGGCGACTTTGATTTTGGATGGAAAACTTTTATTTTGAATTTGACATTAATATTTAAATATATATATTTCCAAACCCTTTTATAACAATTTTTTGAATTAATTCCCTATGATCAAATTATAATTCTTCCTTACCCCCAATCGGGGTGGCAAGCAGACGTGAATCTGATGACGAAATGAATATGAGAGTTAAGGCAGGAAAGGACGATGGGAAGGCCAATTTGGATTGAGGCAAGTGGCATGGTACAAGAAATGAAGGTGGTCGCGTGCGAGGTAAGTAGAACTTCGTTCGAGGTTGGAAGCACACGAGAGATAGAAGTAATCTCTGCAAGAGGAACTGTAGGGATTATATGCACCTGGTTTGAGTTATTGCATGTATTGTGAGGGATATAGTGAGGTAGTGTGCATCAGTGGCGAGGAGGGAAAAGCTTGGCACAGGCAACCCGCGACAACATTCTGGAGAAGAAGGGTATGTGACTATCTTTTCTTATCCAATTCCTCTGCAAATGGCTAGTTCCAAAGGATCTGTAATGATTGTGGTTAGTAAGAAGTCTGGTGCACACAAAAATGTCTAGTTGTATGGTTGGGAGTCGAGAGGGACCAAAAGGGGAAGGTTAGATAGGAGTAGGTTGATTTCTCTGGTATTTGGGATCATGTTTTGTAAAATGGGGGATGGGAACCCGAGTAGAAGTTCGGGTGAATGGGTAGACCTGTACAAACCCAAGTTGAACATTAGCAACCCGGGGAAGAGAATGGAAGTCATGAAATTGACAGAATGACCCAATTACTAGGGTGTTGGGTGGGTTTACTGTGATCCTGTGTCGATCAGTGAAGAAGGGCATACCTCTAAGGGAAGCAACCCAGCAATCAATGGTAATTATGTTGAGATGGTGAGGCCAGAGTCTTAGTTAGGGGGGCATACCTATCATAGGGTAGGCCAGCGCTTGTCGTAGAGTCATCGGATCGTTCTGGGGGGTTAGGGCGTAGAGTCTCATGGGGAAGTTAAAGTGGAAAGTGGGGTCTATTTATACTATAACCGTAGCACTGAAATGTCAATTATGGTTTCTATGAATTCATGCTTTGTCTGTGTGACACCCTCTGGAAGGCAGCGCAAAATCATCGAGCCTCCAACTACAGGCGGATAGTATATTATGGCTTGGGAAAAAGCAATGAAGGAGGAGAGTGGAGGGGGAACCTGAAGGCAGATGTCGAAGAAAGGTCAGAAAAGGAACACTAAGGCTCCAGCCAGTGCTCCAAGACGTACGGGGCATAAGCCTCAAGCTAATGATATTGTAGAAGCAGCCTTGACATATATTCAGGAAATCCCACCTCAAGTCCGAAATATCATGACCAAATGGGAGGAAGTGCTCACCAGGAAAGCTGAGGAAGAGGGAGTAAATCTGGAAGAAGAAAAGATTGTGTCGGATCCCAGCAATACCAGAGCCGTAGTTTCCCAATATTAGCAAACTCTGCAATTATAATAGTGTATGAAGCACCTGGTGGCTAAAGCCATCATGTATACCACTGAATTCATGCAAGTTTATCCTACAATGCAGGAAGAAAAGATTGTGTCGGATCCCAGCAATACCAGAGCCGTAGTTTCCCAATATTAGCAAACTCTGCAATTATAATAGCGTATGAAGCACCTGGTGGCTAAAGCCATCATGTATACCACTGAATTCAGCTATTGCAATTCCAATTCCATAGACAGAACACCCAGCTGAGCAGAATTGAACAATTCCTAAAGAACCCATAGCAAACAGAGATGCTCGGGTCTAGCGCTAAAGACCTGGAACCAATCGACTCCTCAAAGGTTTGAGATAATTGTTGTCCTGCTTCCTATACTATGTATATGTCTTTATGTTTATGTTTATGTTGTTGAATTATGTTAGTAGTAGTAGTGTGTCCAGCATGTCTTACTATGTCAAAGTCACAAACATTGTGGCTATAAAAGTTGAATATGATAGATTGAAAGATTTTTGTTTTTGGATGTCTTGCAATGCCTTCTGATGGTCAACAGATCTGGTTTCCCAACAAGGCATATTGAGGCCATGGAAGTTAATTCTACAATGTAATCTGCCCTTTTGAAAATGAATAGAAAAGAAATAGATCTTAACATAAACAATATATATATATATATATATATATATATATATATATATATATATATATATATATATATATATATATATATATATAATTCTTCCTTTATGGGCTTGAGGGTTTCCATGGTAAATTCATCCCGAGGCTGCCAAACTCTAATACTCTCAGCTAGGGGGGAATTTCCAACTAAATGTAAGGCTCAAAAAAATGACCATCATAAGATCCATCTCTGATGACATATCTCAATATAAGAAAGTAGGAAGTTGTTACATCATTACATTTCATCTCATAGAATAAGAATAATGCACAATCAATGATAGGGGAGATCAATCCTTAAACCCTTTCTTTTGGTCAAGTCTCCTGACTTTCAAAACATTCATCTCATAACATAATGCAGTTCCTTTGATCATCTATTGAACAATCTCAATCTAATATAAGAAGAAGGAGAATCATCATAGGGGAGTCGAACTCGACCCACAACAACATCAAATAGCTTAGCTCAATATGGAACACCATTAGGTAGCCCTGCTGAGCATGAAACCAAATTGGGGAGTCTAGCTCAACCCACAATATCTATCAGCAGGGAGCCAATGCTACAACCCAGAATCCATAGACAATAGGAGGGATGTCACTTACCTTATGAGGTAATTATTGTTCCTATCATTTTTTTTGGTCTTCCCATCTCAAATGACTCATCATCATCTCTGATCATCTCATGTTGAACATTTTTGAGTTCAAAGAAGACTAAGCATCACAGGGGAGCCCTCTACTTCCACCTTGTATCAAATACAATTGGGATATCAGACCTACCCCAATGCGTATGGATCACACTCTATCCCAAAGTCCCTGACAATAAGTGAGATCAACTTACTAGAGGTAAGAATCACACTCTACCCTATTGTCATTGATCTTCCCATCTTGAACATAAGCCATTGTATGCATAACAGAGAGCAATAAAACTGTAGTTGAAGGTATGAGAGTCCAATTATGTGAGATAATCATGATAAAGAGAAACCATGGAGCAATGTGATGCCAAAACTGTTAACCCATGCAATACCAAGATTGTAAGACGCGATAAATGTCAATATTGTTAATTTATGCGATGCCATTCCATGTTATGACAACGGAGATATGTTGCAGAGAAAATAGATGACGAGACCATGATGTTGAGTATCGAATCCATGATGTTGCAAATATATATGACATAAATAATGTGATCCCAGTTTATTATCTTCGTGCCACAGAATATGAATTTTGGATCATAGTACCAAATGAAAATATGCATACCATGCAATTTCTTCATAGATAATTTAATGAGACTTCTCATTAATTTATATAATTTGATGAGGTGATTTTGAGGCCGACTTTGATTTTGGAGGGAAAAAAATTATTTTGAATTTGACGTTAATATTTAAATATGTTTATTTCCTAACCCTTTTATAATTATTTGTCCAATTAATTCCCTTTGATAAACTTATAATTATTTGTCCAATTAATTCCTTTAGAGGCTTGAGGGTTTTTATGGGAAATTCATCCCGAGGGTGCCAAATTTTAACAGTTCTTTCACTTCCCAAACTAACTCTCACTAGAGGACACATAAATTGGCCCTCCACAAACTCGCACTAGACAAACAACTTCTTGGACTCATCCACATCACTCGAACTCGTACATGACTAAAAGATCACAAAATTGATTCCTTGAATTAAGGCACAAATCAAGGAATCCATTCCTTCACAACTTTTCGACACTCCCTCTTAGCAAGGAAAGGATTTTGTACAACTCCCAACTTATCTTTGTGATGAAAAAAATTGCTTCTTTCCAATGCCTTGGTCAATATTATTGATGTCTACTCCCCTGTTGAAATGTACGGTAGTTTGACTATCCCCTTCTGCACGCAATATCTAAGATGGTGATATCGGATCTCGATATACTTTGAGCAATCATGAAACACAGGGTTCTCAGATATCTTAATGCAACTCTTATTATCACAATGTATCATGGTAACCTCCATCCTCAGTTTGAAAAGTCCCACAAGAAACATCCTCATCCAAATATCCTCGCAATCTTTCTGAATAGAAACCATGTACTCGGCCTCTACTAAACCGAGTGCAACTGATCTCTGCTTCCTGTTGTACCAAGAAACAACTTATGACCCAATTTTGAAGATACCACTTGAAGTACTCTTCTTGCTTGTGGAGCTCCCTACCCAATGTGCATCTATGAAGCCCTCAAGCCTCAATCCATAAACCTACCTTTACCATAATCGATAGTTCGTTGTGCCTCTGAGACATATCAACACATGCTTTACAACAACCCAATGCACTCCAGTGGATTCCACCATGAACTGACTTAACTGGTTGACTGCAAAACAAATATCAGGTCATGTGTTGACTAAGTACATCAACGACCCAATGATTTTCTTGTAAATTTTAGTATCCACTTACTCTCCTCTGCTAACATCCACCTTGCTCCAGTTTATGATTAGAGGTGTGGCCATGGGCCTGCAATCCTACTTATGAAATCTCTAGAGAATCTCTCCTATGTACTTACCCTGTCCCATGAAGATATCACCATCACCCTGCCAAACCTCCAAGCCAAATAAATAGTGCATAAGCCCCATATCTTTCATCTCAAACTCCCCTGTAATCCTAGATCAAGCCACTACTACATTTGGCGGAAATTATGACACTTGGTTCCGACGCTTTTGACCAAATGTCGGAAATTTCCCCAAATTTTTTCCATCCCACCCGAAACTATCGCTATACTGACGTTTATAGAAAAGTTTCGCAATACCAACACTTAGACAAAGTGTTGCAATTGCGACGTTTGGAGGAAGACATCGCAATTGCGACACTATGGCCCAAAGCGTCGCTATTGCGACAGCTGCCTCCAAACGTCGCAAGTACAACACAACATCTAAGTGTCGCAATTGCGACGTTTGGAGGCATTCGTCGCAGTGGCGACGCTTTTTCCGTCGTCGGTATAACGACACTTATATGCGCGCTAAATAAAAATACGAAACTTATATGCGCGCTACATAAAAATGATTTTATTGTTTCATATCCGTCGCAATAGCTACATTAACGTCTGATATCACGCGCGCATTCGCCCTCTGCCCTTGTAGAACAGCATTCGCCCTTAGCTCTTGCAGAACAGCATTTTTCCTCAGCATTCTCCCTCAGCGTTCGCCCTCAGCTCTTGCAGAACAGCATTCGCCCTCAACTCTTGCAAAATGGTAAGTTCTTCTTTGAACCCTTCCTCTATAGTAGGAGGGGTTGACTCTGTTTGCAGGTTTTTGTTGATTCATTGGTTGTGTTGGGTGTGGGGGTTCTCTGATGTCAGAATGCGTTAAACTACCACTATTATCTTCATCACCCAATACAAGATTTAAATTTTTCCCAAAGAAACGCTTATTAATTTGGCGGCCATTATTTCTCCCTGCTTTAAAAACCCTACATTTAAATGAAAACAAGCATTGCATTTCAACTACAAAAATATATTAGTGTTCAAATGTACATGTGTGCATCACTTGTGTAGGGTATTCCTTTTCCACTTTCACATTATCCAAGAATGTGTGCGGTATAGTTCATATTTTTTGTGATTTAGATTGTCTTGAAAAAGGAAAGGTAAATTATTTCCCATGGAAAAGAAGGTTTTCCCTTTTTATAGGTTGTTTGGACTTACGTGGAAAAATTTATGGTATGCCTTTCATATTATGTAGTTTAAATTTGAATTAACAGATTATTCTACATGAAAATATAATTACCTATGTAATGTCCTTCATCACTAATTAAAATTATAGGGTTTCAATTTCCTAGACTCTTAACTCATCTGATGCTAAATTCTAGGTTCTCATTGGTGGATCACTCTTCCATTGATTTCCTTTCCCTCTGGATCTTGTCATACTTTAAAAGTCATCAATGATATATATATTATTTCAGGTATCCCAAAAGGCTTTATAGTAGAACATATTGTGAAGTTTTTTTGACACTTGAGGATTCTTTTTAGAACTGCAACGTGGTCTATGCTATCGAGTTATATATCAAGCAACTTGTCCTTAATAACCACACTATGAGGTAGGTTCAACCAGTTTGAACTTGTTGGGACATATCATATGAAGTTGTGTGATGAGTCCATATCACAGGTCTATTATGGTGAAAAAAGTGAAGACACGTAATGATAGTTATTATGTTAACATTACTAGAAACATTTCGAAATTATCCATGCTATCAAGATGTCAAAATTCCAGGCATTAGGTGTCAATACTCGTAGCTAATAGATAATAATAATAATATAAAAAAATCACAACTTTATACTTGAAATATGATTGTTACACATTGGTAACCTAGTTCATGAGTTACTATCACCCAAAGATTGCAAAACAAACTTAAAATATAAATTAAACCAACATGAGAATCCAGCTAAGGGTTTCTCGACAAAATCATGCCATAACCTGGCATTTTGAAACCCAAATTTGAATCCATCATAAGTAATACAATGCAAACTCAGATGGATTTTCAATGCATGTTTGCATGCAACACTTATTCTCTGTCTAGATATCATTTTTTAAATGGAACCATTAGTCAAGCCCACAGTCCTTTTTATGTGAAAAATTTCAGCTCTATTTGAGTTCTTTTTTGCTCCACCACCTCCATAAACATATGCAAACATATATCATGATCTTGGAATTCCATTACATATGTATGTGCCAATGTTCCATAATCATGCCCCATCATCAATTTAAGAAATTTCCATTGAATATCAAATTATGGAGAGGGGGAACTTTTTGCTGCAACATTTGGCTCAAAATCAGGGACCATCTTCGTATGAGGTGAATGAGAACTATAGATATTTGAAGAAGTAGATTAGTGCCTTTTCCTCTGGCCATGGAGTCATATACAGTCATCCATCACAAAAATTTGTTTTTGTTCATTCTCACCTTGAAAGTTGCAAAAATTCATGCCCTAATTGAAACGACACTAAATTTGAAAGATATAATAAAAATGCAAGCTAGAAGTGCCCTATTAATACAAAGGGAAAACCTTCCTACCTACCCTAACTGAGATAAATTTTGATTGAATAGGAAACATGATATTTCCAATGGAGTTTATCCAACAACTTGTTAAATGTATGGGACTAAATCATGCATTTGATTTCCAGGGAAACATGCGCATGAAGAGAAAAAGTGCAGAATTAATGGAAAATCCATACATGCCACTTATAAAAACTACACAGAAAGGTCAAAAAATACTTAAGGCCTTAACTTAATTTGAATCCAAAAATGACAAAACAGGATTAGTGAAAACACGAGAGTGGTGTGGGTGAACAACATAAATAAAAAGTGAAGATACCTTTCCCCAAGATGTCTTTGTCACCGTTGTATGAAAACATGTTTTCCTTCCCCTTTATACATGCAAGTGAATGCATTATAGGTATGGTGTTTTCCCAGAATAGGAGAAGCCTACTTAAATATATCATTCGTGGAGTGAATGGTTCCTTGACCCAGAACCTCATAGAAACTTATCATTGAATTTGATGTTGGGATAGGATTGTAAAGATAACAACCTCTTCATTCCTACAAACTAGATTCCTTCCTGGAGTTAGGACATAGAGTATTGAATCAAAGTTGTAGTTTCTAACTTCTTGTATTGGTTCATCAATCTTGAAATTCAGACATTGCATGTCTTCATTGCTTCATGTTTGAATAATTTGCATCATATCGTACAATAGGAAATTAAGAATTATGATTATTATTACTTTATGGATCTGTTAAGTTACTTTGAAGTTTGCATGGTTTAGTGTGAAATTATTCTAGTGTGCCCCTAGGCCCAGGTGAAGGAATGCCAAGGACTGAGAACCCTAGTTTTTAAATGGTATTGTTTCTTATACCCAAAAACCCCTCAACATCACTTCTTATTAGTTCATAACAATAGTGTTGTAAACAATTTGAGAATTGATATAGCAAAATCTCGCACTTCTCAAGATAAAGTCCTAAAGCTAAAGTGTGATACCATGTGTAATTCAACAGCCCCATTGTCACCTCACCAACCTCTTTTCACTTTGGGCTAGCTCTCCTCCAACTCAAGGGGGGTTCTCCCTAGTAGATGTTAGGGATCTAATGGCCCAACCAAACCAAGTCAAGAGCCCCCTAACTCTCTATGTTTACTACTACCAATCAAAATATTGAACAATAGGGTCAGACATGCATCCTAAAGATAAAATTGCCAGGGTATTTTTGGGTAATTTCAAAGGGAAAGTCCCCAAACACATATAATCAAGGAATTATAACGTGATTTCAAACATTAAATATCAACAAATCG
This sequence comes from Pinus albicaulis, assembly GCA_034641835.2. NCBI lineage: Eukaryota > Viridiplantae > Streptophyta > Pinopsida > Pinales > Pinaceae > Pinus > Pinus albicaulis. The sequence continues at coordinate 134,015 of JAXQQM020081294.1, read as the reverse complement.
TTTAAAGGATATTGAAAGGAAAAAGGTGATGGAAGATAGAAAGTGCCTTACTTAAATGCTCTAAGGATTTTTCAATAGTTGCTCCAAAAGCTTCACTTCAAGGCCCTTCAAGATCGTCTCCAACAATGCTATACCATCAGCTTCAACAATTTTGCTCCAAAAATATCCTCAAGGTCTTCACAACAAGTTTACTAGAAGTTTCTCCAACAATATATTCAATAAGGTCTTCATTGTCAACTCGTCTCTTGTTTGGGCGCCTTAATGTGCAATGACATGTTTCCAGGACTGAATTCAATGCAAGGCATATTTGAAACTCTAACTCTATCTTCCGGTGTCTTATTAGAAATTATTTCAGTTTTCATTTTGTGTTTTCAAGTTAGATATTGTTTTTGTTAGCCCCCCTATGAAATTTTTGACAAGCAAATAGGGGGCTAAATCATTGTTGAGTCTTCAAGGAATGCATTTCCTCTGAAAACACAGTCTCCTTGAAGCCTCCTTGTGCCGCTGTCCTTTGATAAAATCCCCTCTGCTGGTTTCCCTTATAAAGACTCTCTGTTATGAAGAAACGCTCAAAGGCCCCTTTTTCCCTCTTTCCACCTCCATTTAGCTTCTATCTTGTTTTCCCCTTCTCTCCTTTCATTTCCCCCAAAATCCCCTTTAGATCCCTCCCTTAACCCTTTGTTGTCTTCCTCCCCCTTGATTCCTCTATCGTTCCCTCCCCTGGCCTTCGAATTCCATTAAAGTGGGCCAAAACCCACTTTCCGATCATATAATAGGCCTTAACCACTTCCCCGCCATGTATTGTTATAAACTTTATATATTATAAAGTTTGTTATATATATTAGCCCCTTTCTGCCAGCCTCGTTCCCATGTAACCGGGCGCTGTGACCGTGCGCTTAAAAGCACTTATCGCAAATCGCAAATCGTCTTTTTGTTGTTTGTGGATTGGATGATCCATCGCAAATATTTGCGATGCGATATGATCACGTCGCAAATATTTGCGATGCGATCGCCGATCGTTCCATCGCATTTCCGCCCGTCGCACTTTTTGCCATCGCACTTTCCGTTTTTGCGATTTGCGATCTCCGTACCGGGTCCCACCTCCACGGCTTCTGCTCCATTGTTTTCCGTCATTTCCTTTGTATTTCAACCCAACGCTAAACTTTGGGTTTTACACTGTGCGTTCATTTCTCCGCTCCTCTCCGTTGTTCCCACTATTTCTCCATCGCTCCATCATCTCTCCACCTCCACAGCATTTCTCCACCACTGCCCAGTTTATAATATGTTTATTTTACAGCGCAGACAACACAGAGATGGCCGGTTCAGCATTGCCAGCGACTAGCAAAAGGAATTCAAAGGGGGGTTGGTGCCTGTTATTAATGAAATTAAATGATTTACCCCGTATTCAAAGGACCAGGGCGCAGTTGAGGACTAATGCACACACAACAAGTCTTATCTAGGCGTATTCCAGCAGAGTGTTTTCTCCAGGACAGACATCTACCTACAGCACCCCTCATATCTCCTCGAGCCCTGAAACGGTTGATTATACTGAAAGAGCTTTTAAAGACTGTCTAAACAGAAGTGATGGAGGTATGGAGAGTCTTGCAGTTCCCTATCCATGTCATTCATTCCATAGGGCTGCACAAAGTCCCAGACCACCATAAGGACTTCAAGAACATATCAAAGGTCGATCTTGGCCTGACAGAGTCTCCCAGAGCAGATTACAAAGTACACACAACGATGCAGAAAGCCATTAAGTGGTATGGGCATGAACACTTCCGCCTTACTGACTTAATGAGATTCATTCAATGTTCATCTACTTATGTTTTCCTCATTCTCCTATAAGAATCCCGAGAACATGTTGTAAAAGGTTGTTGTTCAGTTGTTGGGCATTTGTCGTTAGAGGGATTCATTCTGACTGTGAGAACGGTCTTGGGAGAGAGCAGCAGAGTAGTTGTATGTAATAGGCTAGGAGGAGAAGACTGGACTGCAATAGCCATTGGGCTTAGTGTACATGACTGGTTTTGTATCAATTAATCAAAGCACATTTCACAGGATCCTGGTCTATTACTATTGGTGATGTTTTCCTCACTCTGTTAATTACATTTTCCACGTTGTTTCATGCTCTTCTGGTAGGCAACAGAAGTATAATATAGGATTCACCCTTGTTAGGTGCCCTATGTTTCCTGCTCTCCCTACCTTTATGTTTTCTGCTTTATGTGCTATCTGAGAATTGTTTTCAGTCAATTTAACCAGTGTAGTGGATGTTATTGCCTACTCTCTAATGTATGAATTGGTTAAATCAGTTCTTAGATGTTCTTGCTGGGTTTAAGCTGGAAGGTTTGAGAACACTGGGGATGAGTGTTAGCCCTGTCCACTAGGATCCTTGTGCGACCAGCTGGCCTTTCTAAGATCCCTTCTGTTCAACTTATCTCTGTTTTTCCTCTGGAGTTGCTAAAGCAGACCTGGAGTTAAATGACCTCTAGTCCGATCTATAAGCTGCCCCTTTGTCCACCTTTGAGAGCTGCCTTTGAGTACGTCCAAGCAGGTCTGTAGTTAAATGACCTCTGACCTGATCTATAGACAGAAAAATGGTTGTCTTTTCTTCTTCCACTTTCTCTCCTTAATGTTCCATTCCACCATCTGCCTAAAAGATCCTTTAGTGTAGATGACTTGCCCTTTGAATGCCTTGGCTAGTGGATGCAAGTAATTTCCTTTCATGACTCCATCGCCCAATGGATGGCACTGTCTCGGCCCATTCTCTCTGCTGAAACATCCTGCTGCTTTGTCCCTTCTCTCCCATTTCTTTCTCAGTCTATGATCTCATGACTCAACCCAGCAACCAACCAACCAAACATTTAAAACCCCCCTCTGTGCTTCATAACTAGCCTAACATCTCAATTTGAGCTTCAAAGATATATCATTCTTGCTCTTTTTTGAGAGATCCCTCTCCGGGTCCAGGAGGGCTAGATCCTAGGGCCCCAAAGTGGTTTGATGTTGTCTCATCTTTTGGTATTGCCAAATTTGCCAAAACATGGGAACCCCAACATAATGGCGACTCCACTAGGGATAGACCAATCAGCCTTGATTTGGTAAACCACTGTGGTGGACAGTAAGTTGAAAATCATCCACCTGGCGACTCCACAATTTCTGAATGATTAAAAGACTCCACAGGTGATCAGCAGGCCACTGATTATCTTGGTTTCATGAGACTCCACTGGGAGACCATGTCGCAGTACAACATCATCCATGCCGAAGATCCAGTCACTTCGCTAATGAAGGACTCTGAACAATGTGCAGGAATAGATCAAAGCCTCATAGCAGAATTTCGGAGTGGAATAGCGAGTGTACTGGCAGAAATTGAATGGGAGGACCTTCCAATGATTGTCCCTATCAGCTCAGCACTCAATACTCTACCTGCGCTGAAGAAGATGTTTCTCGACTTGGTGGTTGAGAGATATGAAGCTGAGCTCGAACTTTTGAGATCACAAGAAATATCATACGAGTTCAGAGACCCAAAAGCATTCTTGAAAAGTCTCCCTCCCCCCAAAAGAGAAGAAATTCCACTGCTCTTCGAAATACAAGAAGAGGATGATCTGGTTCTCAAGAGCCACTTTGAAGACGCAGTGGAAAATGCAACAATCGGAGCTGCCCAGGATGAAGACAGCCTACCAGTCATGGCAGGCCAGAATGAAGAAAATGTACATCATCTGCTCGTAGATCCTGTGGTAGAATACATGGAGGCCCTGACTTGCTCAAATACTCCAGCGATAATCGTCAGCCAGGGCCAGTTTCATCAGGAAGGGTCACTACTGATGGTGACCACAACTTTGAAGGGCCACAAGCAGAGCACCCTATGGTTATCTCTGACAGGCAGCCAGTGCCCATATCCTTTTTTGTTATTACTCGACTGGCTGCATTGGCATTATTGCATCACCTAGAGCATCAGATATTTCCAGTTAGAGTAGGGTAGGTAGGAAGCTAAATAAAGCTCAGCCTATGAGCAAGTAGATTAGTTGTTTCAATTTCTGTCTTAGAATGTAGAAAAGAAACCTGCTAGACAATCTAATCCTAGCAGGTAGTAGTGCAGGTAGAGAAACATATGAGGCCAACAGTTTAATCTGGTCTCATGGAGTAATAAGGGTAGAGATAGAATAGGTTTATTTTCCTGTTTGTAAAAATTGATGACAAAAAAGGGTCTGCAAGTCCAAATGCACCCAGGAAGAAAAATGATAGAACTGTAGTGTGGTGTTAGACTGTTGGGAGAATATTCCTTTCTTTGATACATTATTCTGATTTGTGGCGGTGATCCCCAAAGAAAGAAAGGGATGAGCTAGCGGCGAGCCCTATTCTGCAAAGAGATCATTTTACGAGATAGCTCCTTGAGAAGAAGCCATCCCCATGTGGAGCCTTTGTTAAGCCCCTACAAATTTTGTGGCAAATAGAGTATAATCATTGTTGAGTCTTGAGGAATGCATTTCCTGCAGCAGTCTAGCCAGAAGTCCTCAACCCATATTAATTGTCCTTTGATAAAATCCCCTCTAAGTTTCCTATATAAGCTATACGGTGACAACGCTACGAAGGCCCCTTTTCCCTCTTTCCACCTCCCATTTAGCTTCTATCTTCTTTTCCCCTTCTCACCTTTCATTTTCCCCCAAAATCCCCTTTAGATCCCTCCCTTAACCCTTTGTTGTCTTCCTCCCCCTTGATTCCCCTATCGTTCCCTCCCCTGGCCTTCGAATTCCATTAAAATGGGCCAAAACCCACTTTCCGATCATATAATAGGCCTTAACCACTTCCCCGCCATGCATTGTTATAAACTTTATATATTATAAAGTTTGTTATATATATTAGCCCCTTTCCTCCAGCCCCGTTCCCATGTAACTGGGCGCTGTGACTGAGCGCTGCCCCTTAAGGCGCTCATCGCAGATCGCACTTATCGCACATCGCAATTTCATTAAATGTATTCCATCGATCCATCGCAAATATTTGCGATGCGATCTGATCGCGTCGCAAATATTTGCGATGCGACCACCCATCGCATTTCCGCTCCGTCGCACTTTCCAACTTTGCGATATGCGCTCATCCCAGTTGCGTCCATCGCAAAGCGCGGTTTTCTGCTTAGTGTCACTCTCCGCCATCGCATTTTCTGCCTTTGCGATTTGCGATCCATACCCTCGGGTCCCACCTCCACGGCTTTTGCTCCATTGTTTTCCGTCATTTCCTTTGTATTTCGACCCAACGCTAAACTTTGGGTTTTACACTGTGCGTTCATTTCTTCCGCCACTTCTCACTGTTTCCGCCGTTCCCACTGTCCTGCCACCATTCCTCCGGCCTCCAAAGCATTCCTCCGCCGCCACTGCCCGGGTTTATGACAAGTTTATTCATTTGTGTAGAGGGCACAGAGATGGCCATTTCAGCATGTACCAGAAGATCAGCTGAAGGAATTCAAAGGGGGGTTGGTGCCTGTTATTAATGAAATTAAATGATTTACCCCGTATTCAAAGGACCAGAGCGTAGTTGAAGACTAATGCACACACAACAAGTCTTATCTGTGCATATTCCAACAGAGCATTTTCTCCACGACAGACATCTACCTACAACGCCCCTCATATCTCCTCGAGCCCTGAAACGGTTGATTATGCGATAAGAGCTTTAGGCGCCTCAGCAGTGAATTGGAGAACAGTGGAGGTGCTTGCGGTTCCTATCCATGTCATTCATTCCTTAGGGTTTTGCACAAATTCCCCGGTTCTATAAGAGCACCAGAGGTATATCAAGGTCGATCTTCGCGACGAGTCTCCCGGAGCGATTACAAAGTACACACGGCGATGCGAAAGCCATTAGAGATGTTGGTTAAGTGGTTCCTTTCGCCTTCTCTTGACTTAATGAGATTCATTCAGTGTTCATCTATATGTTTTATTCATTCTCCTATAAGTAATCCTGAGAGCATATTGTAAAGGTTGTTGTTCGGTTGTTGCCGATTGCTGTTAGAGGGGTTCATTTGGACTGTTGGAATGGTCTTGGGAGGGATTAGCAGAGTAGTTGTTATGTAGTAGGCTGGGAGGAGAATTTTGGATTGTATTCATCCCTTGAGCTCAATGTATGTGATTGGTTTTGCATCATTAATCAAGCACATTTCACAAGATCCTGGTCTATTACTATTGGTGATGCTTTTTTCACTCTGTTTATTACACTTTCAAATTTCATATATTGTTGGGCAACGAAGTATAATATGAATTCTGTATTAGGTGCCCTATGTTCTGCTCTCACCTTTAAGTTTTCTACTTTATGTGCCCTATCCCGAAATTGTTTTGATCCAGTTTAACAGCAGTGTAGTGGATGTGCACAACTCTCTGAAAATATATAGATTGAAATCAGTTCTTAGATGTTCTTGCTGGGTTTAAGCTGGAAGGTTTGGGAACACTGGGGATGAGTGTTAGCCCTGTCCACTAGGATCCTTGCGCGACCAGCTGGCCTTTCTAAGATCCCTTCTGTTCAACTTATCTATGTTTTTCCTCTGGAGTTGCTAAAGCAGACCTGGAGTTAAATGACCTCTGGTCTGATCTATAAGCTGCCCCTTTGTCCACCTTTGAGAGCTGCCTTTGAGTATGTCCAAGCAGGTCTGGAGTTAAATGACCTCTGACCTGATCTATAGACAGAAAATTGGTTGTCTTTCCTTCTTCCACTTTCTCTCCTTAATGTTCCATTCCACCATATGCCTAAAAGATCCTTTAGTGTAGATGACTTGCCCTTTGAATGCCTTGGCTAGTGGATGCAAGTAATTTCCTTTCATGACTCCATAGCCCAATGGATGCCTTCCATCTCCGACCCATTCTCTCCTGCTGAAACATCTGCTGCTTTGATACCTTCTCTCCATTTCTACCTAGGTCTATAATTTCATGACTCGGCCATTAGGCAGCAACCAACCAAACATTTAAAGCCCCCCCGTAGCTACAGCTGCTTTAACATCTCAATTTGGTAAGACCTCATCATTCTTGCTCTTTTGGAGAGATCCCTCTCACAGGGTCGAGGAGGAGCTAAATCCTAGGGCCCCCAGAAGTGGTTTGATGTTGTCTCATCTTTTTGGTGACTTGCCAAATACATGGGCTGTGGGAACCCCAACGGTTTTCAAGTTTTTACATTTATAATTTTATTGCAATGTGGCAGACTGATCAGAGCAGTGCAGGAACAACCCTGAGACTGGATGATCGTGGAAAGAGGCCAGCGGAAGAACATGTAAAGTGCCAGCATTGATCTATCTTCAGGTATTTTAGTTATTTACATAATTGAAATAATATTAATTTTTTTCAAATATGAAGACACCTAGCCATGGTACGCCTGATGATTCCCTCTTTGAGGAAGAGCTTTCTTCATCCCTATCTCCAGTGTTCTTGTTGCAAAAAAAGGCACGAGATGCAAGGTCGGAATTTAATACTTTGATAGACGCGCCTCAAACACCTAAAACAAAAGAGAGGATAAAACATCTTATGAGCCAGCTAGAAAGATATTAGGTAATAATAAAAAGCCAAAAGGATATTTTTTTTGTTCTGCATGAGATGAATTGTGATAGTTTGATTTTTAATTTTTACATTGACTAAACTAACAAAAAGTTCTTTTGTATGTAGCATTTTCTGGCACTTGTTGAACCCGGTGTTGGTGGTAGTGGGACACAAAAGACAGAGATTGCCCAACAACCCTCTCGTACACCTTCTACTCCTTTAGGTGCAGCCAAGAACACCACATGACAGTTCTTGACTAGTTGAACGTGTTGGCAATGATGGTGATATGGCCAACTACCTTTATTACGTTCTGAGCTACACATGTCGTCACGAGGGGACCATTAATGGCACATTGTTGGTGAACGATGAAGGTGTCCCTATAAAGCATGATGATATTGATGATGTAATTAGGAGCTTTAGAAATAGGAAGATTATTGAAAGGGGCAGTCCGATAATGAAATGTGTATTATTATAAGACAAACGTTATACTTGGAACGTTTTTGTGTCTATATAAAACTCATTTTATCATGCTATTTTTTATATCAAAGCATTGTTAATGTTTCCTTTATTATTTGATGATTGTTTTATTAATTATTGAATATTTTTTTTTATGCTCATGAAAGTAAAAAATGAAATATAGATTGGGTATTGGGGAATTGAGAGTGATGTGAGGGGGGGGGGAGGGGCCATAAGAGCTTCCACCTTCACGTGGTTGGCCTTGTTTAGTAGAGAATAATTTATTGGAGCGATTTAATCTTGGAGCAAACCTCCCTCGATCCAGTGTAGCAACAAAAAAGTCACTGTTGACTTAGTTGCTACTCTTTCAGATCGTGGGAGGCTTGTTCCAAGTTCATGCGACTCCGATAAATTGTTCTTGAAAAGAAGAGGAGCTTATTCAGGTATGTTTTGACATTTTCAACATATGTTCTAACATTATCATAAGAATGCATCTTAGAGTAAAAAATACTACATCAATTACTTGTATTTATTGTATAGATAATGATGGTTTTTAATTGACTTGGCAGTGCAGGTACAAATCCTCTTGCATCATGAGCAATACAACTTGTCAACCAGGGTCATGTCCAGGATATTTTTGCTTGTGCGCTTGACCAAGTTCATAATGTCACATTTTGTAAGTTCCTTTACAGTTCATAATTCAATATTAAACTTGTTCATGATTATTATCTAGGTTTTTTGTATGTGTTTTTTCATCTATTTGATTGTAAGCAACTCTGCATGTTTCCTATTGTTCACTATGATTTCTCCCATTACCACTCCCAGGATGAATCCGAATTTATTGTTACATAGGTTACTTTATTGTTACTATGATTTCTCCATTTATGATTTCATAGGTTACATCATGTAAAGTTGTCAATCTCAAGTTGGTGATGAGATTTAGTTCTCCAGAATTGGGGCTTTTCTGATATTTTCTCCCTCATGTCATTCTTTCATCACCTCGTTGTTTGAGCATGCCAATTGTCTACCACTTGTACCAATTGGCACATGTCAATCTCTGAGTGGTGCCACATTTCACCTATTTTCAGTGAGAGTTTAGGGTTTCTCTAACATGGCTTCAGAAATCCGATTCAGTGCCTGCTTGAATATCGTCACATAATACTCATGGTTTGGATTGATGAGCATGTTCTGAATGGTTGGTTGATTCATAAGAACCACCCATATAGTCATCTTGAGATATTTCAGAAGTTTTCTTGGGTTTCCTTTTTCATCGTTTCTAGTGGGTGGGATGGTGTGGGGTGATCCATCAATACTGGTGCTCTTGTAGTAGGGAATTTGTTTTTGGGGATATAAAGGAGAATTTGATATAGATATCCCATTGGATGCATTCATAGATGGGCACGAGAGGTCAAGAATTTAAATTAAAAATATGCAACCTCTAGCATGGCAACCTGAAGGCCGCGAGAGACATTGGTTAAAGATTGTTTTGTGCTGGCCTTAATATAGTCGTGATTTATTTCTATTATCTTAATGAAAATATATAGTCCAGTCTCATTAAAATGAGGATTTTGGTTGTATTTCTCTTTGGTTGTTTCTCTCTTAATGCTCCAGAAGTTGCCAAAAGTTGCGATAGTTGTTTAGTTTTCCTGTTACAACTTAAAAGTGGTTTTTAGCAATGGGAGTCATGTTTTTAAGGTTCATACTAATATGAAGATCTTGTAATTCTATATTCAGGATAAGAGAAGATGGCCTCTGCTTTGGGCAGTATGACAACAATTGCCACATCTACCTCATTGGGTAACAATGGAAAGGGGAAGAAGTTGGGTGCAATGTTTGATAATTATGGCAAACAATTGTCTTCTCTTTCAGTTTTTTCACCCATTTCCTTTAATCGCTCAAGCAGAAGAGGGACTCTGAGATTACGCGGCAGAGAGAAGGTAGTTAATACAAGAGCTATGGAAAAGGAGTTGTACTTCAACAAGGATGGCTAAGTGACAAAAAAATTGCAGGTCAGAGAAAAAATTATGTTTAAAGGAAGGTCACCTACACGTGAAACTTCACTGCGGTGGATCTTTCCTTGTCCACTTATATTCGCTTTTAATGTGTTATTTTAATTTTTCATGGAGGGTTGTTTTGGCATATGGTCTGGCATTCAATTGCACACTTACTGAAAGCATTGTCAATTTGTCTTGTAGGCGGTGTGAACAAACTTGCTGATCTTGTTGGAGTCACCCTTGGGGCAAAGGGCAAAATGTTGTCTTGGAGAGCAAGCATGGTTCTGCTCTAGTTTTATTTTTAACGTTGTATTAGTTCTCCCTCTTAAATGTCTTAGATTTGGTAGGCATAATTTGAAAACTCAAAGGTGAAAGGAAACATATTTGTTACCCAATGGTCTACTTGGCCTATGGACTAGCCACATTAGAGTAATGCATAAAGATTTTCACAACAATAAAAGGAAAGGGTTATGGCTGAGTCAAATTTTATTGTTATTGACAGTGTAATGAAATGTATCTCAATGCTATAGTTTTGGCCTTTTTATTGGTTGAATTAGAGGACCCAGTTGAAAATATTGGGGCCAAGTAGGCTGGTTTTCCTTTTTGCTAATGGTTTGGTGTATCTAATTGAATTAGTTGCCTAAGGTATTTTTGGTTGCAAACTCCTTTTCATTTTTCATACAGTATTGGCCTTGTGGGATACATTTGATTGTGTGGTCTTGTTAGATCTACAACATTTGTAGTTGTTTAGTCTTATGGCCGAGGTGCACTTTTATTATGGAAATAGTTGATGCAATATTGTCATTTAATCCTTAATGCAGGGTAGCATGTTGAGAAGTTTCATGTGAAACATTTGTTATTCAAAATGACACTTGATCCTATACAGCATCATGCACTTGACTTCAAAATTCATATTCAAAGTGTGCCAGACAATTCTTGCAAAATTTCAAATATTTATGTTGTTTTAAACCATTATCTTTTTCATGTATTGGATGCTGAAAATGTGAAAAAAGACTTTGGTATGAAACCAACTGGTGAATAATTTCCAGCACAACAACCACTTCCAAGACATGATTTAGAAGTAGAACAAATGTGCTTATGAAACATAGAAAGATATCCTTGATGCATTGTCAATGTTTGGCTAGGGTTATTTTTGGAGAAAATAACTCCTTATTCCTAGAATAGTGATCTTCAATACAAGTAAATGCCAGAGAAGAGAGATCATCGTGTGACGAAATAAAACTTAAATTGGACACCTAAGGAGAGTTGGTGTGTCTACAATCGCTCTGTCAGCATTTTCCCTTGGTTTACCTCGTTCTTTTCCTCTAGCCTGAGTCTTAATTGACTTCTTCTTTCTTCGGGTTTATTTATCAAATTCATATAATTTGATAAATAAATACTATCCACAATGGTTGGACTTTAATTTATATTCCCGACTTTATATTATCTCCAAGCCTTATAACCAATGTTTAACTTTCAACACTTTGTATTTATACTCCATGTTTCTTTTTAAATAAATAACTTGTAATGAACTTTCGGCTCTATATTTCACCACCTAGCCTTACAACAATCACGCTCCAGACTTATGCTAATTATCTGCCAATCGTTTAATTAAACAATTTCATTATACTCCAGCCCCACCTATATATATCAATAACCACTCAAACACTCATATCGTACCTGGCTATCCTCTGCACACCTTAGTTAACCTCTGGGCAAGTTCAACGTGCGACCACCATCCGATGGCCCTTCTCCAAATCAACAACTCTTGGCAATTTCGCTCGGCTTCCAACGTCGGGCTTTAACATGCGATGGCACAGGTTAAACGGTGGTTTTCCGGGGGTCACTTCGCCACGTGTCGCATTCCCTATGGAATCGCTCGAGAATAGGAATTACCGCCTACTCCTCAAAAGCGGTGCGATATGGGCAACCCGCTTTTGTGATTCCACTCGTGGTTTTGGTACAGGGTGTTACACCATTTTTTGGTCATCTAACCCATTATCATTAGATGAAATTAAGTACACCATGTAAGACCAATTTTACCCCAAGTAAAATCACTTTCACCACATTTGTTTACACTTCTTGGTCATATTTAACCCAAAGCAAGGTAATTAATTAAATAAATCATTATTTATTTAATAATTTCCTAAGAATAAGTTATTTAAATCATTATTTAAATACTATTCCTAGTTAAATTTGCCTAAGTCATTTTTAAATAATTAAATAAACCATTATTTATTTAATTATATTCCCCTAATTTCCCTTAAATAATAAATAAATCATTTATTTATTTGTTATTTATAAATAAAGGAATTGACCCAAGTCAAAAACCCTTTTCCCTCCAACAAATATAATAAAATAATCCTAAAGGGTGATTCTAGAAGATGTTTAATAATATTTTATTCATGCACCAGGTTCTAGAACACCCCAATATTTTGTTATAAATAGGAGGTTTTTTCCCATTCATTAGTCGCCTAGATTGGCATTTATCACACACAACACAATAGCATCCATCAAATGCACATACAACTCATATATATATATATATATATATATATATATATATATATATATATAACATGTGTTTTAAAGTCCATACACTTTGAAACATATGACATGCCCATAGCATGTTACAAAAAATAACTACTACAAAATGGGAGGCACCACTTGCCCCTACATACATACTGGGGGGCACCACTTGCCCCACACCTAATCATGCTCTGTAGGATCCTGAGCCAACGACTCTGCTCCTACAGCTCGCATATCACGCACCATCTGACCGGCCATTGCCATGCGTCGCATAATCCCTCGCCATTTCGAGGGGAGTCCAATACACAGCTCTATGTATCGGTCGTCTAAATCCTGCCAACCATGCTCCGACATGCCGGTCAACAATCCCTCACATCTACGACGAATATCCTCCACCAATGCAGCCATCTCTTCATTTTATCCTGTGCTCGATCCACTGGCACCAGTACCTCCTGCTGCTGCAGGACGCCCTATATATCTGGCAGGTTTTACCGGAGCTATATCTGCATCCCAAAACAATATAACGATTAGCACCATCTATGCTAGTCACTAACTATAAAAAGAACATAACAAATTAGTTGCTTGTCACTTACCATCGAGGCCCCATACTCGCCCAGGCGGTAGTGGCAAGTACGGATCTCCCCAGTAACTCATCCCACTATAGGGATAGTCGTCTATGTATAACGGCATCTGATCCCAATGTGCAAAAAACTCTGGTCGAAACACCCTTCCAACCGCCCCTCCTCCTCCTCGACTCAGTAGCCGTCCCCACCTACGCATCCGGGGCTCTCTCGGGCCCCCATCCGGCAACTGTATCCGAGGTCGTAAGGTCGGGATCTTCTCAAAGAAGAAAGAGCACAACGCTGTCCCATACGCACAATCATGATTCACCTACCGCTTACATAGCGACAACTGGCGTTTCAATGCCACCAACATCATCTGGGCCCACCCATAGTAGGTCCCACCCAACACACTCTCTACAATCATCATCTATCCTCCAGTGATGTGATAGAGCGCCTGACTACCCAAGACCCGCAACACCGCTGCGGCCACTACTCGGGTCTCCAACTTCTGTAGATCCCCAATAGATATCTGATTCCCCTTGACTCAGACACTCGGTCGACAATGTCGATCAACAAACTCCATAATGTTACACCCCCGTGGTAACACTGGCTACGTATTCCCCGCCATCCCCAATGGAGGGAGACCAGTCAAGAAATACAAGTCCTGGACCGTCAGCTTGATCTTGTGCCCCTGCACTACAAAACTCTCATGATCTGGATCCCAATAACTGACAATCCAGGCCAACAAGGGCTCACCAGCCCTCATTAAAGGGTTCTCCAAAAATTTCAGCACCCCAAACCTAGCCAGTGCACGACGGACACCCGGATCCGCTTCAATCTCTGTTCGCAATGCACCCAGATCTCTTTCTCTCCATTTGACCAGTATATCTGCCATATCTACACAAAACCAACATCTTTGTCAGTCTACAGATCTTCATTACTGGATTAGTTCACATCAAAACTAAATTCTTAGCCCAAAACAGCACTGAAATCCCCTCCCCCTCACAGGTCGCACTTTTCAGGAAAATCCTGGGCCAGGTCACACCTTTCAGGCCAAAACCTGCATCCCAGGTCACAGTTTTTGCCCCAAAAAGTGTGACCCAGCCGTGAGGGTGAAGTAGGTCCAGTTACTGAGAATTTAAGCCCTAATCTGCACTTTGAATCCATCAAAAACAAGGAGTAGGATTAGGCCTCTTACCTGCAACTGACGAATCACGATTCCAACGGTCGATTTGTCCGCTACGATCGCCGCAAGATTTAGGGCCTTCTCTCCTCTCCACATGCACCACAGCTACACAAGCAAATGAATGATTTTTGGAGGGAAAGTGCCTTATTAGAAGAAAACCCCTGATTTTTCTTTCGCCAGCTGCGACCCAACCGTAGCTCCGTTTGACAAACCGTTCACACCGTTGGAAAGCTCTCACCGAGCACTACAATGGGTATCTATTAGTTTTTCATATTTTAATACTTCACTAGGACACATTTTGTCTATGAAGGGTCCCCCCATTTCTCTTCAAAACCGAATTTCTTCACTTACAACACTTGTAAAGGGGGCACCACTTTTCCTCCTTACTTGTCCTTGACTGTGATGATTTTCATCATGAGTTACCCCATTATACTCATGCTTTCACCGGTCCCCATTGTACCTTTCATTCATGGCAGCACCCCTGAGTCACCCTTGTTTAGAGCATATGCATAGAGTCCACCCCCCTCCATACAGTATGCGCCCGTTCCCTCCACATCCCTACATTATGTTTATCATCCTTCGCCCTCCTTACCATTACGGCAGCTGCCACCCATAACATTCATACCCCCTATGCTCTAACAAGGGAAGTCACCCATCCACTCCTTCGTATTCCCCCTTCCATCATCATCATCACTACCTATATGATCGTTGCTCTAGACCTCCTTCTGTCAACATCAGCTTATCTTCTCCGGCAGCCAGGTCCAGGGGGCAGTCGCTCTTAGTTCCTGCTCTTTATTCAGCCTAATCGTGATTTCTACGCTCAATGATTCAGTGATGCCGCCGCAATCCTTCATGATTCCCGGGTGTGTGTGAGATGTCCCAACCCTCATGAGGGGGTGGCCCTCCAGGCAGCCCCCCACATGCCCGGATGACTTCGTCACTTCAGTCCTTGATGCAGCTCCTCTCATTTGACGATCTCGACCTCTGTCGCTTGCAGCACATTTTCGACTTACTTCTATCTGACAAATTTTGTGAGCCCTTCCCTGCGTGTAGGGGGCATCTGGGTCTATTTGTATCTCCTGTACTACATTATTATTATATAAGTCCTGACGATTATTCCAAGCATAGCATGTATATGGGAGTCATTATTCTATCGTTTCTGGCTCATGTTATGGCCAGCACCTCTATCACTATTGCGTTCCGTGGTTTTCCGGGCCCTTTTTTCTTCTATACTATTGTTTCGGCGGGCATAGGTATGCCTCCCCCGCCGCCTTTTGCATTAGTACCACCTCCTACCTTTGAGACTTGTTGCACCTGTAAGTCTCGTCTCCTCAGGGTCTAGTCCTTCACACACTTTAGATTACCATACAGTCCTCTCTCTCACTTCCATTTTACCACCTAATGATTGAGTTCTTACAACATACTTCGGTCATACGATTTGCTCCTAACACTCGTACGTTGGGGGGCAATCTGTTACACCATTTTTTGGTCATCTAACCCATTATCGTTAGATGAACCCAAGTACACCATGTAAGACCAATTTTACCCCAAGTAAAATCACTTTCACCACATTTGTTTACACTTCTTGGTCATACTTAACCCAAAGCAAGGTAATTAATTAAATAAATCATTATTTATTTAATAATTTCCTAAGAATAAGTTATTTAAATCATTATTTAAATACTATTCCTAGTTAAATTTGACTAAGTCATTTTTAAATAATTAAATAAACCATTATTTATTTAATTATATTCCCCTAATTTCCCTTAAATAATAAATAAATCATTTATTTATTTGTTATTTATAAATAAAGGAATTGACCCAAGTCAAAAACCCTTTTCCCTCCAACAAATATAATAAAATAATCCTAAAGGGTGATTCTAGAAGATGTTTAATAATATTTTATTCATGCACCAGGTTCTAGAACACCCCAATATTTTGTTATAAATAGGAGGGTTTTTCCCATTCATTAGTCACCTTCATTTGCATTGGATCACACTAGATCTGCTTTTGGTCACCATTTTTCATTTCTGTTTTATGAACTCCCATTGAGTTCCATGTTTTGTTTTCCACAATAGTTAGAGAGAGAGAGACCATTAATCTGAAACACTGAGGACTTCCAAGAACCCAGCCCACTGAGGAGAACCGGAAAACACCTTTCTTGTTTTCCTCTTAGGTGCCCCATTCTTTGATATAATAAAAAAGATTCTTTTAAATATATGTGTTCTTGTCTTGTTCATTGGTGCTTGTACTTTACTTTACCTGCTTAATATCTTCCATATATAGATCTAGATGTGTGCAGCTTTTTACAGATTTTAAAATATTTTGCAGCCACAACTTATGTTAGGGCTACTTGATATGCGTAGATAAAGTGAGTTTTTACGACAAAAAATTCATGCTAACACAAGGCTTGACCACGAGTGAAAGTCTGGTTCCGTTATCCTTTTGTTTGTTAACTCATGTCCAATCCTCGGGTCAGGTTCCGAAAGCACAACAATTTTGTCTCTTTATTAAGCGGGATTTTTATATTTGAATAGTGTTCACAACCCCGGTTCTCTACACAGACCTCACCTTCGGGTGGGGTGAGTTCACAGGGTTATCCAACAATTTACGAGAATTCAAAGACAGAAGAATGGAATTATCAGTACCCAATCGCCTCACAGTTAAACAATTCTTCACAATTAGCAGTTCAAGATAATTCAATGGCAACTAAGCTTGGAAATCATTTAACTAGAAACAATTGTTCACACACAGAGGTTTATTGCAGAAATCCCCTCTCTACTCTCCTCTTCCCTCTCTACTTTTATTCATCCGAGGAATTACAATTTAAAGAGTAACATTGTAGATAACCTTAAAAACATTTGTTAACTACTTTTGTTTGACCATTTGATTGTGTTTGATATGTAGAACTCATGGTAGCTAGTGTTTCTCCACTCATATTAAATAATTATTTCCAAAAGTTTCTTGTTACTATTACTTTAGGAAAACCATGAAGACTATGAATTTCTTTCATGGACACTTCTGCCACTTGGCTTGTTGTTTATGTACTTTGAGCTCTACAAATAAAATCTACAAAAATTGTCTATATAAATGACCACAAAAATGTAATACTTACCTTTATATTTCAGTAACCCTGTAATAAAGTCTATTGATATATCTTCTAGTCTTTGAATATGTATGTGGAATGGTTGAAGTAACCATAGAGATTTTACTATCTCTCTTTTATTTATTATGCAAACCTGACCTTCTCTTACAAAATTTTGAATATATTTCTTCATTCCTTCCAAAAATATATTTTTTGATCCTTTGAGATGTTTAAGGAACCCTGCGTCCTACCATCAGAGAGACATGGGACTCCCTTAATATTTTTTTATTCAAATATGCTTGCGTGCATAAAAATATTCTACATTTGCACCAAAGTATATCTCTCTTTCACTCCCAATGCTCCATAAAGTTCATCCCATCCTTTATAAATTTTAGTTTTTGTTTAGTACTATTGTCATTTTTCCATTATGGAAAGCTTCTTCTAGCCACCTAGGAATAGAAAATGTAATTGGATATAAATTTGAGGCCTCTTCTATTTTAGAAAGAGCATCATGTACTAAATTTTCCTTACCCTTTTTGCAGATTATCTCAAAATTAAAAATTTGCATTTTTTCTCCTCATTTTTGTTAATCTTCCAATGAAATCCATAGCTTCAAAAAATACTTTATGCTATCATGCTATATATTGACTTTAAAGTACCTCCCAGTGATATACTATCCCCATTTTTTATTGCATGTAATATTGCTTCCATTTGTTTTTCATACGTAGATTTCACCAAATATTTTCTTTGAATTCCTTGCTTTTAAAAGCCAATGATATCCCTTATTGTGTTAATGTTACGTAATTCCTTGTCCTAGTGCCTCACACTCTACTATGAATGTTTTACCAAAAGTAGGTGCAACCGATGTTGGTGTAGAAGTCATGGCCTCCATTAAAAGAGAGAATGCCAAAGTAGCCTCATCATTCCATATAAATTATATTTTCTTCAAGAGATATGTGAGTGGACTTGAAATGCATGCATAATTCTTAACAAATGATCAATAATATCATGTAAGTCTAAAAAATCTTCTAAGAACCTTGATTTTCTTAGGAATAGGTCATTTTGTAATAGCTTGCATATTTTGAGGCTCCAACTTCACTCCTCCCTTTAAAACAATATGAACCAAATACTCGAATTCTTATTTCCCAAAATCACATTTGGATATTTTTACATAAAAATGATTGTTCTCAATAATTTATATAACTTTTCCACATGTTTAGTGTGGTATTCCCATGATTTATTATAAATATGTGTATTATCAAAGAAAACGAACACAAATTTTATAAGATGGGATCAAACAAAATTGTTCTTAAGTCGAGCCCGTCGGACTTCAAACGGCGATAAACCATAATTCAAACCAAATTCGCGTTCCAAAATAGCCTGCTGACGTCGGCCAATTTTGTCACGCGAAAACCAAATGAATTCCGCCCTAATCTTTTTCGAGTCCGAAGTTGGGCTGGCGTACGGAGGGAGAGTTGTGACGCGAATTTCTTATCAAATTCGCCCTAATCTTTTTCGGGTCCGAATTTCCAGTGCGCAAGCGGCCCAAACAAAGATCCGCTCCAATCAATTTCTGCCACGTGTCCTCAATCAAAACTTGCCCTGCTCCCGGCTGCGGGTGCATTCGATGGCGTTTAAGGAGATGGGACATGGATGTGGCGATTTCATATCATTCGCATTAAGTTTTAACGTTGTTCAATTAAGTTCCAAGGTTTTCACATCTAATCGCATTAAGTTTTAACACTGTTCAAGATCAGACCTCCACTCCTGTGAGCAATTCCGCATGCTCCAATATGATCCAGCCTTCGACTCTCATTAATGATCAGAGATTAATTATGACGGACGTCCTTCGATTGCATTGCAGTTGGGTCGATAAAATGGCATTTCACTATGGTTTTTCAGACGAGTCGGTTGTTGGGTTACACTGCCTGCTCACTGTGACAAGAAGGAGAAGTGGCCAGCTGAACTGCTGCGTAGACCTTGCTGCATATCTTCATTTCTCTCGGTCTGGTCCTTGTCTGTCTTCCTCTGTTTCTTGGAATTCTTCTTTTCCGTCTCCTCTTGTGCCCACTACTAGTGAGACTGCACCCATGCCTCGCATGCCTCAAAGGATGTGTTGCCGCAGGGGGAGCACTAGAGGTCAACTCCTGCACGCTCCGTCCAGCCCCTCAACTGAGTTGTCTTCTGGCCAGTCCAATGATTATTATGCAGGTCGCTATCCAAATACTATGAGTGGGCGGGATCGGGTTGTAGGATCTGGCCACCATATGGATTCCCCTGCTCCTCGTTTCCCCACCGCTAGTTCACCTTCTGCCACGACACGCACTGCGCAATTTTCCTTTAATTTCTCTCTCAACCGCCCATGAATTATAGCTTCAGTCACTGTGGTTTTCTGCGAGGAGGCCCAAACGGAGGAAGAATGCACCCGTTCGGCGGGTCTAAGCTCGGAAAAAGCCGGCCAGCATTCAGGCCTTCAGGAGGGGAGCCGTGGCATGAATGTGGAGGTAGCACCTAGCAGTCCTGGACCTTCTGAAGGATGGTACCGAATAGTCGAGGAGCTGGAGGAGTAGTTTGGTTAATTTGTTTTTCTTGCTTCACGGCCCACTTAATTGGGCTGCTTTTAGATTATTTTACTGTGCTGGACCTTTGTAATATTTTTGAATTCTATAAATTAAACGTTCAAGACTGGTTTCCCCGTATGAGGGCAGTCTTCTTAATTTTTTGATTTTTTGATGACAAATTTGCCATGAGTCTGGGCAATGATTTTGACTTTGGTGTAATTTTATTCCCACTGTTAATAGATTAACTTTACTTAGAAAAAAAATGTTGCCCTGTTTCTATTTTAAACTTGTTTTTTGAAATACAGAGCCATGTTTATATGGTCTACGTATTATACTCTTTCTCTGTATATCTACAGGAACCTTTTTGCTATGAACAGGGTGGATGCTGTAGCAGGCTACTAATGGAAACAAGCGAGCCTGAACCTTACATCTCGGATGCAACAGATGGTTACCAATTTTGGAATCAAGTGAGCCTGATCTTACAAGCGAGCCTGGGTTTCTGCAGATGGTTATCACACTCCTCACATGATTAGCATTTTTCTCTGTTCAAGGATTTTGGGTACTTTAATTTGTATTTGGAACAATGGACGTCGGTACTCTATATATTGCTTTACTATTCTACATACTGCTATTTCACTTTCTTATAGATGCCTCGGGCATATTTGGATGCTTTCTCAGATTTGTCAATAATCTCCATGTGGACCGTTACTGGGTTTTATATCATGTCCTTGTATGTGACATGGGATATTTTTCTATCATTGTCTAGGGTGGGACTTCCACTTTTCTGGATGGATATTTGGGTTCCAATCTTCAGATGTGAAAATGTAATGACTTCATGGACTGTTTTACTTCATATAATATATTCAAAACAACGTTTTTTCTCTTGTGAAAAAAATGATTAATGTTTATCACTCTGCCTTCAAAACTAGCGATGCTGGTCTATGTTGCTGGTTTATTGATATGGTCTGATGGTCTTTTTATATTTTGGACATATCACACTCCTCACATGATTAGCGTTTTTCTCTATTCGAGGATTTTGGGTACTTTAATTTGTATTTGGAACAATGGACGTCGGTACTCTATCTGTTACTTTACTATTCTACATACTGCTATTTCACTTTCTTATAGATGCCTCGGGCATATTTGGATGCTTTCTCAGATTGTCGATAATCTCCATGTGGACCGTTACTGGGTTTTATATCAAGTCACTGTATGTGACATGGGGTATTTTTCTATCACTGTCTGGGGTGGGACTTCCACTTTTCTGGATGGATATTTGGGTTCCAATCTTCAGATGTGAAAATGTAATGACTTCATGAACTGTTTTACTTCATATAATATATTCAAAACAGCATTTTTTCTCTTGTGAAAAAAAAATGATTAATGTTTATCACTCTGCCTTCAAAACTAGCGATCCTGGTCTATGTTGCTGGTTTATTGATATGGTCTCATGGTCTTTTTATATTTGGGACGTATCACACTCCTCACATGATTAGCGTTTTTCTTTGTTTAAGGATTTTGGGTACTTTAATTTGTATTTGGAACAATGGACGTCGGTACTCTATCTATTGTTTTACTATTCTACATACTGCTATTTCACTTTCTTATAGATGCCTTGGGCATATTTGGATGCTTTCTCAGATTGTCGATAATCTCCATGTGGACCGTTACTGGGTTTTATATCATGTCCCTGTATGTGACATGGGGTATTTTCTATCACTGTCTGGGGTGGGACTTCCACTTTTCTGGATGGATATTTGGGTTCCAATCTTCAGATGTGAAAATGTAATGACTTCATGGACTGTTTTACTTCATATAATATATTCAAAACGACGTTTTTTCTCTTGTGAAAAAAAAATGATTAATGTTTATCACTCTGCCTTCAAAACTAGCGATGCTGGTCTATGTTGCTGGTTTATTGATATGGTCTGATGGTATTTTTATATTTTGGACATATCACACTCCTCATATGATTAGCGTTTTTCTCTGTTGCAGGATTTTGGGTACTTTAATTTGTATTTGGAACAATGGACGTCGGTACTCTATCTGTTGCTTTACTATTCTACATACTGCTATTTCACTTTCTAATAGATGCCTCGGGCATATTTGGATGCTTTCTCAGATTGTCGATAATCTCCATGTGGACCGTTACTGGATTTTATATCATGTCCCTGTATGTGACATGGGGTATTTTTCTATCATTGTCTGGGGTGGGACTTCCACTTTTCTGGATGGATATTTGGGTTTCAATCTTCAGATGTGAAAATGTAATGACTTCATGGACTGTTTTACTTCATATAATATATTCAAAATAGCGTTTTTCCTCTTTTAAAGTTTCATTTTATTTTTTTTAAATTGAACCTGTCGTCGCTATACCGACGCCTTGTAAGCGTCGGAATTGCGACAGATTATAAACGTCGGAAGAGCGACAGTATAAAAACTTCGGACCACATTTCGTCGGAATTGCGACAGTTTACAAACGTCGGAAGAGCGACGTCCAAAACGTCGGACCACATTTCGTCGGAATTGTGACAGTTTACAACCGTCAGAAGAGCGACGTCAAAAACGTCGGACCACGTTGCGTCAGAATTGCGACAGTTTACAAATGTCGAAAGAGCGACGTTCAAAATGTCAGACCACATTTCGTCGTAATTGTGACAGTTTACAAACGTCAGAAGAGCGACGTTCAAAACATCGGACCACATTGCGTCGGAAGTGCGACAATTTACAAAGGTCGGAAGTGTGACGGATTGGGAAACGTCGAAAGAGTGATGCTTGTTTGGAAGCGACGGAAAAAGTGTCGATAGTGTGACACTTTTTAATTGCGTTGAAACTGCGACAGTATGGTAAACCACGTTTTTCCCGCCCTCGAACTGTCGCTCTTACGACGACTATGTGTCGGAATAGCGACGAATTCGTCGTCGGAATTTCCGCCAAATTTTCTAGTGAGCTCTCATATCTAGATAGTATAAGGTCATCGACATAGAGAACTAAAATGAGGAGAAGCCCTCCAACCATGATGTAGTACAATTTGGCATCTGCCTCACTCTTAGTGAAGCTCAATCCTCGAAGATAATTTTCAATCTAAGTGTACCATGCTCTCAGAACCTTCTTAAGACCATAAAGAGCTCTCTTCAACTTGCATACATGTGTCTCCCTATTGAACTTCTTAAACCCCTCTCACTGCTCTATATAGATCCCCTCCTGAACAACTCCATTGATGAAGGTTGTCTTCACATCTATATGGTGGATCTTCCACCCCATTTGAGTTGCAAGTGCCAGAATAGTTTTAATGGATGAATACCATGCTACTTAGGAAAAAGTATCCTCATAGGCTATGCCCTCAACCCGTGAGAACCCCTTGGCCATAGACCTGGCCTTAAACTTCTCCACACTTCCATATGCTCCATTGTTACATGTCATTTTGTCACCATGACACTTCAAGGTTAAAATGGATCTCTCTCCATCCATATATATGTTTCAATGCACTCCCTTGCAAGTCAAACAACAAATTCCTTGAACAAAACATGAATTTTGGGTAAAATAGCCTTTTGAACTATTTAGCATGACTTGCGCACTTTTCCTTGCTAGTTTCTGCGCATGCACAGTTTCTTCCATTGAAACCTGAGTAGAACTATGCTTTGTCTTCCATTACAAACTGCGCACATGACTCGATGAAAAGTAAAATAAAAAGTAAGTTCCAGAAGCCTTGTTGAGCGAATATATCCCATCTAGAAGGTTCTTGGTCATATCTATTCGATTAAAACACCTCTGAACCATAATCCCACTATTAATGTATCTCATTACTCTTTTGTGGATCTAAAACCTCATCTATTTTTCCTATAAATTGAGTAGAGGGGGTTAGGGGACTTCCCAAAAGTTATTCTTTTTCTGGTAATTTTTGATTGGGAAGCTTATCATCCAAGGAGAGGATTTGAGGCATTTGGGAGGAACCTCATGACATCAAGGCATGGTTGTAAGGATCTTCTTTTATCTCGGAATCAATACAATTGAATATTTGTTCTCATTGTGTTATCTTATTGGAATAATGAATAGTTTATGCTCTTTATATATTCATTAAGGTAATTTCAATTTCTAATCTCCTTGATCATAAAATTAAGCTTTTTTCTAATCATTATATTGCATATGCCTTTGATCCATTTTATGTTTATGTTTGCAGGTATCATCAAAGCATTGAGGAGCTACATGGGACGAATCGGGCATCTTCATCAAGCATTTCGCAAATAGGTAAGAGCACCACTCTCCTTCTCATCTTTTAATGATTTAAATGAAGTTAGCTTAGGGAAAGATTTATTCTTTTGTATGTTTGTTTCTAGTTTTCCTTTAGGAATCTAGGGAGATCGCTTATGTCCGCAGAAGGGATTTTTCCACATAAAAAATTAGCGATCATATTAGGGAACGTCTTAGTTCTCTTATTTTTCCTTAGTTTTGCTTTCCAATCTTTCTTGTTTAGTTGCATCTGAATGTTGGCAAAATTATGACCTTTTAGATCCTCTCGTTTGATAAGCCTTGATTTTTTTTTTTGAAATTTTCTTGACTTGCGCAGTTCTATTTCAACAATAGAGTGCAAATTTGTGAAGTTTTCTCTTAGCAATAGTGCACATGCGCATTGGACTTAACTATCTACTTGCGCAACCCCTTTAATTTTTTGAAAAAAAAAATCTTTCTTCTGATCAGAGTCTAGTTTTTAATTTCTAAATGGTCATTTTGCTTGTTTTTATCTTCATAACCTTTTTGTGAATTTATTTGAGTGCCAAAGTGAATCCTTTTTGGGAATTTATCTTGTTCACATTTTTTAGTACGGTTTTTTCTAGTATGTTTGTTTATTCATCAAAAAAGGATAGGTTGTTTTTTGAAATCATTGATTTCTTGTCTTCTTCTGTCAAATACACTAGATTTGTTATTAATATTACTTGTTTGAGTAAAATACTTTGCTTATTTGTGAAGGATATTCTAGATTAGTGGAGTTACGATTTTCTCAAATAAATAGTGTTTTTGTTAAAAGTGTGTATGTTTGTTGAATATCAAAAGAGAATTGTAGTCTAAAGACCTTAAAAACAATATTTCAAGCTACACCAAAGGACAGGGCATACCATAGACTTATTTGGCTTGACTCTATTAAATCATTTCCAAGACAACAAGCTAAGTGGAACTAGAGAGCAATTAAGAATTCTCCAATTAGACCAGGTCTTGCAGAAGAAAACATTGAGATAAATAATGCAGACAGAAATAGGGTGCCATGACATCGTATCCTAATTTAAAACTTATGTTCTTTTATCAGAGAAATAATGGACAGAATGGAAAATAGAAGGAAAACATTAACAAAGAAGGAAAACTTCACCATTAACATAGCTCAAGAATCCTGTGAATGTGCTTGTATTACTGATGTTCAAAACAGTTACATTACTCTAGTAAAATGGATCTTTGCAACTTAGAGCTTTCTCAAATCCAGCCTAGCAGTCATCAACTAGCTCAGGAACCAGTAACCAGCCAACTAACCAACCAACCAACACTAAAAATGAACAATACATGCAATATTTATCTGCAAAATGAGGAGGTGATCCTAAGCTAGGGTTTCAAATATGCATTTATTACAGAGTTAATGATTTTTTGACCTTTGAGACCATGCAAGGCCCAAGGCAACATATCTAAGACAAACTCACTGTAATAATAACTCCTAACTTAACTGTTTGAGCTAACCTTTGGAAATGTTTGACTTTTAAGGCCTTTTAATAACTTTTATAATAACTGCAAAGTGGTTGAGAAATATCTCTGACTGTTTCAATAACTGTTGATGTCTTTTTTTGAAATAAAACATGTTGTAGGTGTCCAAATTTGTCCTTAAAAGAAGTAAATGCTTTGGGTTTAGTCATTCGAGATGGTCTTTGTGCATATTTGCCTTTGTTTTATCCTTTAAACTCTGTTTTAGGCCTTTAAACTTGATTTGTCTTCACTGTCTGATTTATTGTCTTTTTCTTTTAATTATGCCTTTATCTCTGATTCTTTGTCCTTTAATTTAGGATTAACCCTTTAATCCTCATTGTCGCAGTCTTTAACTGTTTTTCTTCTTGTGCCTGCATCTTTGTCTGTATTTACTGTGTAGGGGGGAATATTTTGCTGCTGGAGTGCTTGGACAACCCCCAATGTTCATGATTCATTGGTGATTATGCTCGTTTTTACACCTCCACGTCTTCTTAATGAAACAAGTTCTCTGGATCGTCACCCAAAACTCTTATTCGAACCATTTTGGACCTTTGAAATGCATTTCTCGCATTCCCGCCATGATACATGCACAATAAAAAGAACAAATCAATCTAAAAACCTGCGTTGGTGGCTTTTCTGCCTTTATTTGGGGTTTTCGGGCGTTAGGAGCACCTGTAGAGGTTTAATGGAGGTTGCGAGGCTTCATCGCAAACCCACAGGGCTTTGGAGCATTTGAATGGAGGAGGCAGTATCAGGATTTGGCCATATGAAGAAGAGCGATTTTCGAGAGCGAGGGAAGTGGTTTTCGCACGGGATGGAGACGGTAAATGGTTTTGGTGAAGAGGATGTGATTCCATTTATCAGCTGACACGTGGCAGATAGTACGAGCAGTATAACCGCTTATATCACAAGTTTTGTGGTTGTTTAACACCCGCGCGGAGAATGATGCGATATGCGTCGTCGACTGTTAGATCTCGAGGGATGGAGATCAACGATGGTCGGGGGTTCACAGAGCAACGAGGAGTCAAATGGTGGGGCTCGGGTTAATTAAATAAGCAGAAGCGCTTATTCTTGGGACAAGGCCGACATTTTATGGTGATGGGGTTAGGTGTATGCGGGTGGGGGCTTAAAGAGAAGGAGCCTGGGTAAACTAGGAGCGGGAAGCTTTAGAAATGGGGTGGAAGATAAGGCTATATGGGGGTTTTAACAAAGGTGAGGGTTAAAAACATTAAAGCGGGGGGCTTTAACTTTTTATAAAGGGGCGGGGTTAGAAAACATAAAAGGCCATGCTTTATATTAATAAAAACATAGTTTTAATATAAAAGGTGGGTCCCGAAAGTTTAATTTTTGATGAAAACAATGTAAAAAGGGGCTTTTTACATTGTTTTAGTGCAAATAAGGAAGAATGGTGAAAGTGAGGGGCTTAATGAAGGTTTTTAGTGGGGAAAATGAGGAAATGAGGCTTTAGGTAGGAAATAAGGGTGAAAATGAGAGAAATAATTCCAGATATGAGTTTTCAGAGCAGCAGGGTGATTTTTGAGAAGGCAAACTAAGAGATAGTGAAAAAGGTTTTATGAACATAATGAAGGCAGTGAGATTTCTAAAGATAGTTGATAGGAAAATAATGCTATCTTTAGCTGATTGTAATAAATCCATAGTCACCTAGTGAATCTGTAGAATACAGGAGGATAACACCATAATAGACGTTTCAGGTTTGTTTAACGACGCAAACCCTGTTTATTTTTCCCTTTCAGCCTTAATTTTCTCTTATTGGCTCAGTGTATACTCAGGGGGTTTACCCTATGTTCTTTGTGAGTGTCTTGGTATTTTAGCCACAATTAATTTTAATTAAGAAATTAAAAAAAAAATGTCAAGGAATCACACCTAAAGCCTCTAAAAAGTAAAAACAACAAATTAACACGTGCTGGAAAATCTAGCAGTCAAACCACACGCAAATATTTTTTTCATAGCGAAATCACTAGTTGGTGATGAAATCCAACGTCGGATAAATCAATGTGAAATTATAGCAGATGGAACTAGTGACCCTGACAACTTGCTTAATGAAACTTTCAAGTAACTCCACTTATGCCATCTCGAGTGAAGATTAACCTCCAAAAATTCCAAGTGAGTCTAGTCTTCGTATGTTCCAGGTACAATAGAGACCTTCCCTCTACCGTCATCTGAGGAAAAGCCCTAATATTATGGTAATTAAGGTTACCAACTATCACAATTCAACTTGGGGCGACAGTCGTAGGTCCGACGTACATGCAAGGGCAGAGTAACTAAGCTCAATCCCCTTGAAAGCTCCTTGACATTGTAAACCTGAGGTTTACTAACAAGTGACCCTGAGTACCTTTCAACACTGTTTGTAATGCGTGTAAATCTTCTATCGTAAGCAATGAAGCAGGTACGATTACTTAGCCGAGTCCGATATGACCTCGTGCTTAACTCTTGTGTAAGAAGAGCTTCTCAAAGAAAAACTGTAATAACTGGATTTACTCCCTACCGCAAGATTATACTATTTGTTTATAGCTTTGGAAAGTTTAATCACTTCCCTATTCCAAAGAACTAACCTGATCTATGTTGGTGGAATGAGCCCTAAAAATGTAAAAATTTCTATATTATTTTAATTAACGTTGTGTTATTTGGATGTTACTTACTCAGAGGGATATGGAGGTGAAACTGATGATATTTCGACCGACTCAAAATACTCTAATGCATTCAAAAATGAAATTGCGATCTTTTTCTTTTGATAAATTCCTAGTTAAGGGAAAGTGAGAGGTTCTTTAATTTTCAAAAAGAAATGCAAAATTCAAAATCCAAAAATGTTTTTTTCATGAAATGCCAACTTCACTTTGAAACTATTCAACTGCAGAAACTAAATGAAAATTTCAATTCACTTAAGTCAAATAAACACAAAAAATCTCTTTCGCAAACAATCACTTGAAATTCTTCAAATTTGATGGAAAAACCAACAAAAAACTAAAAAATAAAAATTCCTTAATGAATGCTCCTACTTAGTGATGTCTAAAAGTGTAATTTTATGAAAACTTTGAACTAAAAAAGGAATAACTCTCTTTTGATATTCAACAAACATACGCACTTTTAACAAAAACACTATCTCTTTGAGAAAATCCTAACTCCACTAATCTAGAATATCCTTCACAAATAAGCAAAGTATTTTACTCAAACAAGTAAGATTAAAGGTCTTTAGAGTGTTTGATTAAAGAAGATAGGTTTAACTTGCTCTTTAGTTGCACTCACTGTTATCTTAAATGTTTTCTTTGTCTGAAATTAATCTTAGGATTGCTGGATTATTGTCTTAAAGGTTTTCTTATTAAAGTTTGGCCAAAAAATTCTATGGTATGCCCTGTCCTTTGGTTTGCCTCAAACAATTACCTCAAAGGATTTTCTTGTTCAAGTAAAGTTAAAGGATTCTTAATTTCCCTTTAGTTTTACTTTTTTCACAACTTATTGTCATTTCATATGCAATCTAATATAAGAGATCCACTTGATATAGCGAGCTTGCCCTATGAAAACCCTTGCAGAGTTGATGAACAATTAAATCCTTTTATGACTCCATAGCCTAATGGATTAATGTTTCTCATGGTCTATATATTCAGCTAAAACACCCCCTCAATTAATCATATCATTGATCTATCAACCTATCAATCAATCAATCAAAACAAACAAGTCCTTAGAACTTCATAACTAGCCTAAAATCATAAAACAAAAGCATAAAGACATATCATTTCTAAACACTTATATAGAGAGAGCCCTCTCTGAGTCCAAGAAGGCTACGTCCATGGACTCCAAAGTGGTTTGATGTGGTTCCCTGCAGAGTTTTTTCTTTCCAATCTTGCAAATCACGGGGAGCCAACATGTGGTACAATCTGAATCTGAAGTGAATCAACCTCGGGGATTTGAAACAGACTTAGATCAAAATGAGCTAGTAATTATTGAAACCATTATAGTAGAATTTGTCACTAGTGAAGGCTCAAATACATAGTTAACAGGGCCATAAATTTCTGAACCTGAGTCTGATGTTTCAGAACCTGAGTCTTATTCAAATGTTGTAACCCCTACTCCTGCTCCTCATTCACCCAAAGTAAAACTCATTATTACCGAGAATCTTCCTCTTGGTCTCATTAGTATCAAAGATATTACTAAAGACGATGAAGAAGAAGCTCCTGGTAGTCCATTTTTTTCCAGTGAACAAACCTTTCCTTTAGACCTTCCTACTTCTCCTTTTCGACTAGATGTTTGGTACCTTACACCTTTTGACTTTGCAGATTCATCTGGTTATGGCCATCCACATCACTGCATTCCTTTTTACTCTTTTCCCAAAAATAATATGCTAGAAATGGATTTTGGAAGTATGTCTACCGATAAATCCATGTTTTCGACTTCTCCAGAAACATTGTTATATGGCGGTCCTTCAGTTCGTCATGGATATCAGTCACTTATTGGGATTTTTTCAGGAGCGTCTCCTTCCCCTCAAATTTCTACTATGTCAATTGATTTATTAACTTCTACTGCCCAAAACTTGACCTCAGACCAATACATTCATATGATTTATGGTGGTAATACTCAAGTTAACCCAGCAGGTGGTTATAATCTGCCTGGAGGGAAACTACCTCCACTTGGAGGGTAACCTTTTGTTGGTTCATATCCTATGGTTGTAGGACAACCTATATTCAGAAACTATCAAAGTTATGGTTTGATGCCCCAAGTTGGTTTATGACAACCCTTTGTGTCACAACCCTTAGTATGCACTCTTTATCCTGGGATGAACACTATCTGGAATCCTTCGTTTGCTCAAGAGTATGTGAAAGTTGCTCCACAGATGCCCATTCACCAACTTGCTCAGCCAACTGGACAACTTGTTCTTACTCAAGTTCAACAACCTATTCAGGGAATTTCTCAAGTTAACCCACAAGTATTTGTTTAGCAACAAAGTCAACAACCTGGTCCGAGTAGTCCACATACTCTTATCCAATCTGTTGCGAAAATATTTGTTCAACAACCTAGTACACCTCAAACACCCATCCTAGGAGTGTCTCAAATTATTTCTCCAATTACCCCTAAAGTATCAGTGCAGCCTATTACACAAGTTATCCCTCAGACTTCAGTTTATCAAGCTAGACCTATAATCCACTCTATACCTCAAATGCCTTTGGGACAACCTGGCATAGGAACTTTACAAACAACTTTTTCAAAGCCAACATTTCCAGGGCCAATTCTTTCAAGGTCAACATTTTCAATGTCAGCCTTATCAGAGTCAGTTCTTTCAAGGCCAACCATTTTAAGGGAAATATTAGTTGGGACATATGGGACCAAATCCGCCTTTCCAGAGTCAACCATACCTTGGTCATATGTTTCAAATACCGTCTCAACCTCAGTTTGGTATGGATAACCCTGGTTACCATGGAGGTATGCAAAACCAAACCACTAAGGTCATTCCAGGATATTGTGGATATCCTCCTCCATGTACCACACTTATCCTGTCGGGTTATCAGTTTCCAAAGCAAGATCCTAACCGACAATTACCATTTATTGCAACCATGGATTTACCGAATTTGTCTCGGCTGACAAATGATTTGATTTACTATTTTATTTTTTGGATGGCAATTTTCACCAAGTTTCCCTGTGATATTCCAAAATTTGAAGGTAAATCGGGAGAGGACCCTTCAAACCATGTCATGACGTATCATCTTTGGTGCGTATCGAATTCATTAATCGATGATTTGTTTGATTACAACTTTTTCAACAAACCTTAACTAGCTCAACTATGAAATGGTACATTAGGATGCCACAAGATTCTTTTCAGAAATTTTAAAGCCTTAGCCACTGCTTTCTTGACCCATTTTCAGTTACCCATTCGTTATGATAAAGATACCGAATTTTTAACCTCGTTAAAACAGAATTTGTCTACCTAATTTCCGATCACATTCATGAATGGAGACGTAGACGTCGTTTGATTAAAGTTTTCATTCTAGATCATATTTTGGTTGAATGGTTTACCAAGTCTTTACTTCCAGTAATTATTGAATATGTTTCCAAGGGAGGTGTTGTAACAAAAGAACAATTTATCGTTCGTGCCCAATATTTGGACCTAGTTTACACGTAGTCTGGCACTTTGTATGACAAAATTCCGGATTTGCCTCACCCTGTTCAAATAAACACAACTCCTTTTGGTTCTCATATCACAGATGGTGTAGTCGGTTTTGTTGGTACATTTAAGAGTAAAAAGAAACATTCCAAATCTAAGACTCCAATTATAACTCTACCGGATTCACCTAAAGGAAATTATTCTCTCGAAAATACGTTTGAGATTAACGTTGTAGATTTATCTACTAGTAAAAATAAACCGACCGAAGGTAACAAGAAGGGGAAGCGAAAAGCAAAAGATAACAATTCCTTGAAAGATAAAACCGATAAAACTGAACGATCTGACAAGAAGAAGAAACATCACTATCCTTTCTCATCGCGTTGAGATAACTATTTGTCAAAGGTTCACCCACCCTTGTTGTTTTGAAGGATTCATTTCCTTCTCAAGACAGTAATATGGTCTCTCACAATGCTTCTTCTTCCATCTCATCAGCAGATATCATGATGATGTCTTCTCAAATTATGGTTGCTACAAGATCTCAAGATTACGAATCTAAGGGTCCTACAAATGGAAACAATGTTGGTTCACCCAGTTAATCTTCCACAACAATTCCTCCTCCTTCTGAATCATTACAGATTGAGAAACCTAGTTCTAACTTGGTGATTTGACCACCTCCTAAAGGTTCTCTTTGGAAGTCAGCATTCAATCCACATGCGTGAGTTGCTCAGAATTAAAACATTGTTGAAGATCTGGCTATGTCACCTTCAGCAATGTCGACCCTTGAAGTGATGGAGACTTGTCCAGCACAAAGGAAAATAATTTTATCGGCTATAGGAGCTATTGACCCTCAAGATTCTAATCTAATTATCTTCAATATAAAAAATTATGTACGTAGACTTCCGCATCAATTGGCATTCCAAATGCCAGTTTTCGTTAAAACCAAACGATTTTTTCGCACGGTAATTGACGAAGGAACGTCTACATGTATTATTTATATTACTTGTTGGAAAGCCCTTGGTTCTCCAATGATCAATCAATTCCCCACAACTTTGAAAGCCTTCGATGGAAGAGGTTTTCGCACATATGGGATTCTTAACGATCTACCTATAGAGATAGAAGGTAACAAGGATGCGATTGAATTTGAGGTTGTTGATGCTCAACTTGACTATAACTGTTTACTGGGACGAAGTTGGTCTTATGTTATGTTAGTTGTAGTCTCATCGTATTTTCGACTAATAATGTTTCCCCACAAAGAGAAAATTGTAAAATTAGACCAGCTATCTTACTATACTTCAAACCATGCCTCTACAAGTAGTATACCTTTTGTTGGAAATTCAATTACTCCATATGAAGATGTTGGGGTAGTTTTGCTCAATGATTCATCTCTGATGGGAAATTTTGTGATACCTCCACCAAAATTTCCTCACAATGTTTCCCACGTCAACATGATTATGTCAAGCATAGTTCCATTGCCTGATCCTTCGATTGTGCCTTCAGAGTCTGAGTTGGCCATGTACGGCAGTGAGATGCCTTTAAGCCCATTTGAATTGGATTACCAGGTAGTTCAATCACTTTCCAACCCATCATCAACTAAAAATAATCAAGTGAATGTGATCAATGATAACTATTCTCATTTATCATGTTTAACACCATAATCATTTCCTGATCCTTTCGATAAAACGTTTCCAACTGACGAGAGTATTATGGAGGTAATGACTTTGAATGAATTTCCACGGAACGATCATCATTATTGTTCATCCTTTCTACCTGAACTTGATAAAATAGAGAATTATTTTTCATCCATTTTTTCGGTTGAGATTTTCGATAGTCCTTAATGTCCTATGTCAATCCCAAGGTGAGTTCATGAGAAAAATTGTGGTGTTTCTATGGGTTCCCCTCTTTCCCTTATAGTTGCTAACTTATTTATGGAGGATTTTGAAATGAAGGCCTTAGCCTTAGCTTAATTTAGCCCTAAGATGTGGAAGAGATCCATGGATGTGTTGCGGTAAAACACAACCCCCCCTCCCCCTCCCATTTTTTACTTATGTACTTCTAATAATGGGGACCCTTTATACAAAATTTTTGGCTAACCACCTTTAAGGATTTTGATTAAGTTAATTATTTTGTAATTTTGTAATTTTTTCAGTTTTATCGGATTTCTATTTTGACTGTTTCATTGAATCTGGTTTTTCATAAGCTTTCCAACGATACTTGTTTCACTTCATTTGGTCAAATGATTTGTAAATGGCACTCCTTTGAAGTTTTGATTATTTTCTCGCTTGAGTTAAAAATGTATAAATGTACCAATATTTTAATTCTCGCAGTTAAAATAATCATTCATTGTAAATATTAATTTTTAGTTCATTTTTACTATTTCTTTCATTTTTCACTAACGATCCTACAAAATGACCCAACTAAATTGCATAATGAACTAAAACACGTTTCGGGATCTTGGTAATTTACTTCAACTTTTTATAAAAAACAAATTGCCAAACTCAAAACTCCAAAATTGCAAAATGGACGAAGTCCAATTTGTAGGATTGTATATTCATGTGAGACCCACTTCACAACACATCCCCTCTTCTAAAGAATCCTTAAATTTAAAAAACATGGTTTAAAAATACTGACATAAAAACACGATTTCGAAATTGCGATATCGCAATATCGCATATCACATTTCGTAAAGCACTTCACAAAACGACCTCAAAAAAAATTGCTGTTGCGAATTGCGATTTGGGAAAACATGTGAAGGGTTAAAAGGATTTTAATGTAAAGTTCGTTTCTCCTCACCCTCCACCTCACCTCTCCTACCTCATGCTTACCTCACATCACCCTCCACCTCACTCTCCCTCACGTCACACTCACCTCACCCTCCACTTATTCCTCCACCTAACTCTATCCTCCATTAATACTCCTTATCCCTCTATACTCTTACTCACCTCTCTCTCTCCAGTCCTCCTCTCCCTCTCTCATCTGAATTTTTGGTTTTTAATTATTTAAGGTATAATAAATATTATATTTTTACTATAATTTTTATATTTTAATTATAATATTCTATTATAATTTTAATATAAATAAATTATAATATTAATATAATATATTTATATTTTAAATAAATTTTAAATCATTTATTTTTATTAATTAATAATTATTTATAGTAAATTAAGATTAATAATATAATTTTAATTAATTAGCATTAATTAATTAAATAGTATAATCTAATTTAGGATTAGAAATTAATTAAAAAATTCTGATTTTTAGCCCAAGTAACAGAAATTTCAGAATTTTAGAAATTTTAATATATCAACTTTGGAAGCTCATAAATGGAGTTTTACTTAACCAAATGAGGCTCAGGACAGCTCATTAGATAAATAAAATCATGGAGAACAATTCTGAAGTTGTTTCATTTCTAGATTTGATCATTTAATGGGTCTAAAATTCAGCAGAAGACCATGCTCCGAATTTTTAACAAAATAAATTTTCTGAGTTTTATTTTCTGCATTTTAATTTGCCCACAACTTCTTATGAGTGCAAATCCATTCGTCTATGTTCTCCTTGGCCAATTATATCAGCACAGACATCAAAAGAAAGCTTAGATTTTGTTATCACTCTAGTAAATTCTTAAGTTGTGGGATTTTCGTTTTTAGTCAAAGAATACTAGAGGTAACCACAAACCTACTTCAAACTCTAGGATCCACCCTTCCTAGGGTTCACAGAGGGCTCTCTCTTTAAGATTTAACTTGGTTTGATTTGTAAATATTAGGCTAGTTATGAATGTGCAATTGGTTTTGGTTTTGATTGGTTTGGTGGGAATAAATCACTTGGAGGGATGGATAGATGGAAATCTACTTTTCCATTGGGCTATGGAGTCTAAATCAAGCTAACAAAACTAGGATCAAGGCCTAAAAGGTCAAATGTCTTCAGGGCAAGATAGATAACCCTTGGAGATCTTGGAAAGTTATTTTTTGAGGTGGTATGATCGGGATAAAGGGCACTTAAGGATCCTTTGATCCGGAAAAGGGAAGTAGTAGAAAGAGGTCAAATGGGAGAGGGAGCAATTAAGGGTTCCCTACACCGGAAATCAGAAGAAAACAAAGAAATGATAACTAGTTAAAAACATGGTGCTATTAACATGTCTTGTAGTAATACTCCTAGTTATACATTCAGATTTAGAATTAAAACATAGACGTATGCATGTAACAAAGAAAGATACAAGGACAAGTTTAGAGAGTACTTCACTCCAGATAGCTTATCATAGGGATCGTGAAGTATGATGCCAAATATTTGATCCAGTCTGCTACACAAAATCAAAACACACAGCCTTCAAGTTCAACAAAATATGTATAGTAATATCCAGCACTTTTATTCCACACAAAAATACTTCTAAAGTTGAAGTACTTATACATAATGTCTTACAAAATATCCTAGAAGACTTCTAGGAATTAACTTAGGAAAATAAAATATCTTTACAACAAAAATAGGGACAGCTGCTTAACAAATCAGCAAGCTGTCATATTTTATTCAAAATAAATAGAACTGTTTTGATGAGAAGAGGTTGTTGGCTGCCTATGTGTCCTGCTTGTTGGCTATTAAATATTTTTAGGAATCTGACTTGCCTTCGCTGATACTCTTTCTCACTGATACTCTTTCTTACTGATACTCTTTAACATTCAATCAAACTACTTTACTATTGTAGAAATCTGTTCTGACAGTGAAAACTGAAAATAGATTTTTCCTTTTCCATTTGTTTGTCTTTCATTCTTTATAATAAATCAATAAGTGCTTGCCAATCCTCATTTTTAGGAATCTGAATATTTTTTAGTTTCCTAAAATTCTCATCAGCTTTAGTATACTTAGAAAAGGTTGGCTTGATGACAAATAGGTGTTTGATTTCATGTTGCAAGTAAAACAAATCTTCAAAATTCTTCAATAAGACTTTCCCTGTTGGAATGTCCTGCCCTTGTGGCTTATTTACCTGTTCTTTGGCAAATTCCCTTATCTTTTTGTCATAATCATTTTGAGGCATTAGCTTATCATTAAGAACCATGATATTAGGAAGTCCCTTTTGCCTCGAATTTGTGAATTTAACCATGAATCTAGTTATAGCAATATTCATAGTTTCACATTTCTCTTCAAGTTGTTTCATCAAATTTATTTTTGTGGTAACTTTCCTCATTTCTAGGATAGTTGTTGTCTTGTCATTGATTTTTAGTTCTTCCAATTCCTGTCTATTCTTGTTGTTGAAGAAAGTGATAGGCCTTATAGCTTATTCTGGTTTATTAGCTAATTCATCTTGTGTCTTCTGAATCTCAGCTTGTGCTGCTAGAAGTAATTCTTTTTGTTCAAAAATGACCTGGATTGAAGGCCAAACATCATGGATGGCTTCAATTACATTGTTCCAAAGGTAATTCTTGATGTATGATATTTCTTCAGTTAAAGCTAACTCACTTTGCAGTTTCTTGAGTTGTTCACTTAATCTGATAGCTTTTTGTTCATGTGTCTTGGCATTTATCTGAGCCAATTTAGTATAATTCTCAAGATTTTCTACTATTTTTGTCAATCTGTTTATCTCATTTGTCTTTAAAGACATATCTTCCATTGCTTTTACTAGTTGATTGCTTTCATCTATAGGCTGGAATGTTGTTGTAGAAGATTCAGTACCTGAAGTTGTGGAAGAAGTCACTGGCACTGTAGTGGCCAGTGGCTCTTTGGGTGCCAACTTTTCTCTTAAAGTTGAAGGCACTGTTGTAGTGATAACTGGGATGACTGTAAGAATTAATGGTTCTTTCATTGTTTCCTTTTCTTGGACAAGCTTGTCCACATGTATTTCCATTTCTTTAATCTGAGCTGTCAACTGAAAAATTAAACTCATCATTTCATCTTTTTCACTCTGTTCTTGGAGGACTTATTTTGTCTGAGGATGCTCACTTTGAGGAAGTTTGAGTTGTTTCCTCAAAGCTTCTATATCTTCATTTTTCTTTTTAATCAATAATTCAGCTGCTTTGATATTAGCAGGATCATATCCCACCTGTAACACTAGTTCTTCTAAGGCTTTTATCCTTAGACCTTTGGCATACAATGAGGCTCTGTCCATCTTCATTTGATCTTGCATGTTGAAGATGGTTTTTTGGAGCTTGTGAGCACTCATAGCTTTTGTTGCCACTGTGGAATATAGCATCTCTGAGCTTTGTCTTTGAAACTCTATCTGATCCAATTCATGGATGGCCTCTGTATCTACTTCAAGATCAACTTTCCTCTAGTCTGACACTGTCTTTGGCACTGATACTTTGGACTGTAATACTGACATAATAAATTTTTTACTTGAGTAATCAAAGGCTAATAGGAATCTGTTTTGATTACCTAGATTTTGCTTTAATAACTGAGAATATATCTAAGTCCTTTTCCTTAGCTGCATGTGAGGAAGATGCTTCCATACTTTGTTGCCTTTCCATTAACTGTGTATTTTCTCTTTTGTTTTCTTCATTCTGATTGAGCTCATTGATAATCACAGTAGCCACATTAGTATCTGGAAAATTTGTATTAGTGTTCAAAGGCTCTGTTTCTTCCACATCTATTGTCACTTTTCCTTTATCTATAGAATATAATTTGGGCCTCTTGTTATAAATGATCTTGAACTTTGTTTCTGTTGTGGTTTATGTAGTATAAGCTCCCTCTTCTCTGATTCTTTTAGTGGATGTCTCTGGCTGTTTGGCAATTTCCAAAGTGTGACTAGTATTCCTTTGGTTTACTGCCTCTGTTAAAGTGTTTTCAACCCACTCAATTTGATTAGAAACCTTCTCTATTTCTAGCTTTGATTCATTGATAAAGGGTGTCAAATTACATTTTACCCTTAGTTTACTTAAGATCCCTTGTGGATCATAATTCCATGGGAAACTTTCTTCAAATTTAAATTCCAACAATTTCTTGGTTACCTCTTTCTCTGCATCTCTGTGGTTGCATATAAATGGCCCTATCTAATTCTTTAACTTGAATTGGGTTTTCTTCTTGCCTTCCATGAAGTTAATAGAATCAGAATTAAGGATCTGTCTAATGTATTCCAAGGCAAAGATCCTCATTAGAGGATGTTTAGGTAACTTGTAAGGTAACAAGTTTTCCCCAAAGACTCTGATTTCAGTGTATTTCTCGTACAAATACCAGTCACCAACTTTGCTTTGCACTGATAGTTGCAATATCTTTTTCATCTCTTCACTTATTCTAGGCTGCTCTGTTTTGGTCAACATGGTAATCGCTGGAAGTACAAAAAACTCTGAAAACTCTGAATAACTGAATTTTGTGCATTCTTTCCTGAGCATGGATGTCCAAAAGATGACAGATAAAGGATTCCCTTCAATATCAAGCTTTTTAAGGGAAATTGGAAACTTATCTGATTGAAAAAATAGAAACATGTAGAAAAGATAAGAGGTCTATCTGAATACTCCCTCAAGTTGCAAATTAATCAATTGATAATGAATACTATCAACAATGAAACCAGCATATTCAAAGATAACTAAGGGTGGTTGACCTGGAGAAAAGGTGGATAAAAATCCCAAGAAAGACTCATTAGTGTGCTCATCAGTGAAATACCCAAGAATGAAGGAAAGCATAGAGATTATATGTCTTGATCCTTCTAGGAATTTTTCAGTAGAATATGGAGGATTTATCTTTGAAATTTCTACATGGGAAGGCATGAATGTTTGAAAAATCATGAATCTTTTAGGAAAATCTAGGCCAATATATAAATGGGTTAAGGACTCTATTGATAAGGGGATTTCTTGGGGGTCAGGCTGAAGCTGCAACATATGGTTAATTGACTCTGCATTGATAGTAAAAAGCACCTCCTTATTAGCATTTACTGTGGCCCTTTGCTCTGGAACATAGTACTGTTGGCATAATCTGATAATTTCTTGGCCTAGGTGAGTTAATGGAACCACATATTTGGGAAAATTGGATTCCCAAATATGGATTTCTTCATCCTTATCTAGAAATTTTTCAAAACACCAGTTATGGATATCTAACAACTTAAATTCCACAATAGGATCACCTATCTCGTAATCAGTATCAGCCAAGGGGATATGCTCAATATCAACAACTGGGGGTTGTAATGGATTGACAACAATAGCAATGTTTGAAGTCATGGCAGGAGTAGGCTTAGGAGATTTAGAACCTACAGGCTTGCTTGTACTCTGCTTTTTAGGCATTTTTAGGCTACTTCTGCAAGTTTAAACTGTTTGCAGGAGTAATTTACTTTAGCGGAGTATTTTCTAGACAAATTTGACTAAGAATGGCTTTTCTTTGAGCTTTCTATCCAAATAGACTTGTCAAAGAGTTTTATAACTGGTTTAAAACATAAAATAGGGTTTTTTTGAGCATTTATCTGAGAAATAGGGCTTAAAAACTCCTTTGAATTGGTTGCAGAAGCTTAAGGTACCAGCAGAGGATTTCTGGCTTGTTTCACAGCTTAAAATAGGTCATTAAACTATGAAAAACTCACAAATTTCTTAAAAAATGGTGCGCAGCAGATAAAAGAGTTTCTGGGAAAATTTTGCCAGAGTTTAGCCTGTTTTTGGGAATTTTGGGCAGTTTATTTAAATCAATTTCTTCATTTTCTTTCTTTAAATTGTTTTTTCAATTTGATTACAAGTTTAAATTCTAGGAAAATACTTATTGTAGCGCAGCTATCATCTTTGGTAAGGTTTCTGATATTCTGGTCGAATTGATGGCTTTAATAGCTTGTTTCGAGCAATGCACAGCCCCTCAACAGTCTTCAGAGGCTTATTGGGTAAATCTGGGATGTTTGGGGAATACAAATGGTAGGAAAAAGGCTTTAACAAGATTTTTACAGTCGGAGAAACTGTGCAGAAGGCATAGGTTTTAAGCACAAGAAGAAGATAGAAAACACATTTACAAAGGTTTAATAAACATTTCTTTTGTATTAACCCTTGGTATTAAATGCAGGTCGCATCAGGCAGGAGAGTGGTTTCGGAATGCAATAAACGAAAACTGTGAGTGGTTATCGCGTAGGCTTTTGGTGGTAAGTGGTTTTAAGCTCAACCCACGCGATCCAGTTGGGAGATGCCACGTGGAGGAGAGAGGTTTGGGCAAAACCACCCATTTCGCGTGGCTATGGCATTTGGAGGGTCGAGCATCTCTTTAATGCAATATCGGACATCGACCGTTGGATTTGAGAATTGGATGCTAATGGTCAGGATTAGTTCGGGAAGGTGCGATGGATTGAAATGTGATATGGGACCAGGCCTTTAATTATATAAGCGCAATGGTTTTAAAAATAAACGTTTTACATATATTTAAACCATGGGTTATATGAATATAGGTGGGGAGAATTTATTTATACATAGCGATAAGATAAAACATCATTTACAAAGGCGTTTTAAACAAGGTTTTTTAAACCTTAGACTTGGTATAATATGTGGTAGGTTAGGTTTAAAACATTTGAAAAAATGTTTCACATGTGGGCATGTTTATTATATTATATAGTTTTTTAATCCTTTTGAATAGTTCAAAACTATAGGGGCGGGGTAGTTCGATAATGATAGTTTTAGACCAAAGGGCTTTATAATTTGGGGTTTTTATTTGCGCACATGGGGATAATAGACTTTCGTCTAAATGTTATAATCGTGGGTTTTTGGGGTTTATTAAATATAAGGGAATTAATAACTAGGGGAGGGTACTTCTTATGGATTTAATAAAAATATGTTAAAGGCTAATATGAAAGGGTAGTGTAATAAAAACAAAACACATATTTATCTCTAAGTATAGTATAAAATCAAGCATTGCTCATTTTTATATTTCCTTCACTAATACTTAAGATAAATGTAATTTTGAGGGTTTTATGAATGCTTTTGAAGGGATGAAGTTAATTATGTGGGATTTAGCTTTGCTAACTAAGAATGTGTCTTTACTTAGAAAAAATGGGTTTTAATGTATGAATGAAGGGTGAATGATGATAAAAGTGGGTTTAACATAAGAACTCAATATTTTTAACTAACCAATCATCGAGCCTTGGGTTTGGTCCCAACAAAAGTCATAGAAATGCTCTGAGCCTATTTGACTGATAGCTTAGAATATTGAATACTTATAGGGAAGGGGAAATTAGTGATTTTGTCCAATGATCAATTATTACATGCTTGCTCCACTTCTTTCTACCTACCCAGCTTTATTCTAACATTTTTTTCTTCATTTTTGCAAGTGCATTTAGGCTTGAAACCTTAAAACATTTATTCTTTCAAAGCATAAAACTATCTAAATCTACCTTATTTCATCCGAGGGCCCAAATTAAACTGTTGAACTCCTCATTATTCTCTACCTATCTACTGATTTGTCAAGTTTAAACTGTTTGACAAAACTTTATTCACTATCTAAAACATGAAATTGAAAACATGAAAAGTTAAGATTAAACAGTTTAACTAATCATGGATTATGGCATTTATTGACAATCTGCACATAATCATTATTCTTGCAGTAAACGTAAAAGTAGTGGCATTTGGACTTGCTCACTTTCAAGTCTTATTTTTATCTCTTTTTCTTTTGGGATCGATATTTTTCTAAGTCCTTAGATCTTTCTTTTAGGACTTTTTACCCTCTTTTTGGTTTTTTATTATTTTTCAAAATATGGGAAAACAACTTGCAGAAAGAAAGATATGTACATATTTACAAGACTATCAAAGTCAATTCAAAAATTATGAATCTTATATTTATAGGACCCTAACAGCGGCTTCACATGGGGATGGCATCTCCTTGTGAGATGTCAAGAACTCTGAGACTAGTAGCCTTTGGAATTTGACTATGATGACCCTATAAATTTCTTATGATATATGCAACTTATTCATACTTATGATATTTACCTCTCAAAGCTTTAGGGCCTTCTCTCCGGGCTTCAACTTTGCTAGGGAAACATCCAATCCAATCTAAACTTTGCAATGTATATGTACAATGATGAAAATTGAATGAGACTAACTATTAGTTAACTCAGATGAATAATAGTGCTTCAGCATTCTGTCATTAACTGGTACTTCTTGCAGATTTGTTCCATCCAATTCTTTAAAAAAGAAACCATTATTTCCTCTATATTCATAAATCACATAAGGTCCTTTCCATAGGAAATCAAATTTTCCATGTTTACCTTTGTCTTCTCTCCTAGAATCCCACTTTAACACTTCGTCTCCAATGTAAAAGTCATCCTGTTTACTTTTTTTATCAAAAATTTTCTTGATTTTATCCTGTATAACTTGGGATTTAACATGAACTTCTTCTCTTGTTTGCTTCAAGTGAATAGTTTGGTTAATCCTTCTCTGAATATCATTAGTTTCAACCTGTAATTCTTGGATAATTTTCATCACTAGCACTCCTAATGAGGATGGAAAAATAGCATCCATTCCATAAACAAGCTGATAAGGAGATGTACCAATGGACTTTTTGGTTGTAATTCTATCTTAAGTTGTGGGATTTTTGTTTTTAATCAAAGAATACTAGAGGTAACCACAAACCTACTTCAAACTCTAGGATCTAGCCTTACTAGGGTTCAGAGAGGGCTCTCTCTTTAAGATTTAACTTGGTTTGATTTGTAAATATTAGGCTAGTTATGAATGTGCAATTTGTTTTGGTTTTGATTGGTTTGGTGGGAATAAATCACTTGGAGGGATGGACAGAGGGAAATCT
Source organism: Pinus albicaulis (assembly GCA_034641835.2). NCBI lineage: Eukaryota > Viridiplantae > Streptophyta > Pinopsida > Pinales > Pinaceae > Pinus > Pinus albicaulis. The sequence goes on along the minus strand of JAXQQM020081294.1, from coordinate 90,630 downwards.
ACTTTTCCATTGGGCTATGGAGTCTAAATCAAGCTAACAAAACTAGGATCAAGGCCTAAAAGGTCAAATGTATTCAAGGAAAGATAGATAACCCTTGGAGATCTTGGAAAGTTGTTTTTTGAGGTGGTATGATCGGGATAAAGGGCACTTAAGGATCTTTTGATCCAGAAAAGGGAAGCAGTAGATAGAGGTCAAAGGGGAGAGGGAGCAATTAAGGGTTCCCTACATCGAAAATCAGAAGAAAACAAAGAAATGATAACTAGTTAAAAACAGGGTCCTATTAACATGTCCTGTAGTAATACTCCTAGTTATACATTCAGATTTAGAATTAAAACACAGATGTATGCATGTAACAAAGAAAGATACAATGACAAGTTTAGAGAGTACTTCACTCCAGATAGCTTATCACAGGGATCCTGAAGTATGATGCCAAATAGTTGATCCAGTCTGCTACTCAAAATCGAAACACACAGCCTTCAAGTTCAACAAAATATCTATAGTAATCTCCAGCAATTTTATTCCACCAAAATACTTCAAAGAGTGAAGTATTTATACAAATTCTAAACTAGAATATCTTGAAAAAATATCAAGATTGGTTTAAAAATATCTCCAACTATTTTACATAAATAGAACTTAAGTAAAGGACACTCGAAACTAATGCATCTATTTGGCACTATTTTTTATAGATAGGTGATGACAAAGAGGAGAATTCGAATTTGATATCAACTCTTAGTTGATGATGAGGCATCCAAGTCACTAACTGTTTCCTTCCTTTGTGCATTCTACTCCAGAAATTCTGCAAAATTGGGGTCTAATGATACCTTTTTATTTCTCAATATGAAATAGATATGTAAAAAGTAAAAGAGGTTATTGTTGATAAATATTTTGGTGAGATAAACCACTCTCATTTCCCTAAAATTCTGCTCCAGCTGTTCACAATAGGCTCTGCAAAAAGATATGTAAAATAGAGTTTTGCAGAGTCTAAAAAATAGGTTATAAAGATGCGCATGTATCTCTCATTCTGTAATACCTGTGCAAAAAGTGAAATAGGTTTTTGTAGATGGGTCTCTTAGGAACAAAAACCTCATCCAGTTTTGTAATATGTATTTCTGATTGGCCACAAGGGGAGGGGAAATTAGTGATTTTTCCCGATGATCATTTATTACATGCTTGCTCCACTTCTTTCTACCTACCCAGCTTTATTCTAACATTTTTTCTTCATTTTTGCAGGCGTGTTTAGGCTTGCAACTTTAAAACATTTATTCTTTCAAATCATAAAACTATCTAAATCTACCTTATTTCATCCGAGGGCCCAGATTAAATTGTTGAGCTCCTCATTATTCTCTACCTATCTACTAATTTGTCAAGTTTAAACTGTTTGACAAATCTTTATTCACTATCTAAAACATGAAATTGAAAACGTGAAAAGTTAAGATTAAACAGTTTAACTGATCATGGATTATGGCATTTATTGACACTCTGCACATAATCATTATTCTTGCAGTAAAAGTAAAAGTAGTAGCATTTAGACTTGCTCACTTTCAAATCTTATTTTTATCTCTTTTTCTTTTGGGGTCTATATTTTTCTAAGCCCTTTGATCTTTCTTTTAGGAATTTTTACCCTCTTTTTGGTTTTTTATTATTTTTCAAAATATGGGAAAACAACTTGCAAAAATTAAGGTATGTACATATTTTCAAGACTATCAAAGTCAATTCAAAAATTATGAATCCTATATTTATAGGACCCTAACAGCGGCTTCACATGGGGATGGCATCTCCTTGTGAGATGTCAAGAACTCTGAGACTAATAGCCTTTGGAATTTGACTGTGATGACCCTGTAAATGTCTTCTGATATCTGCAACTTATTCATACTTATGATATTTACCTCTCAAATCTTAGGGCCTTCTCTCTGGGCTTCAACTTTGCTAGGGAAACATCCAATCCAATCTAAACTTTGCAATGTATATGTACAATGATGAAAAGTGAATGAGACTAACTACTAGTTAACTCATATGAATAATAGTGCTTCAACATTCTGCCATTAACTAGTCCTTCTTGCAGATCTGTTCCATCCAATTCTTTCGAAAAGAAAGAATTATTTCCTCTATATCCATAAATCACATAAGGTCATTTCCACAGGAAATCGAATTTCCCGTGTTTACCTTTGTCTTCTCTCCTAGAATCCCACTTTAACACTTGGTCTCCAATGTAAAAGTCATCTTCTTTACTTTTTTTATCAAAAATTTTCTTGATTTTATCCTGGATAACTTGGGATTTAACATAAACTTCTTCCCTTGTTTGTTGCAAGTGAATAGTTTGGTTAATCCTTCTCTGAATATCATTAGTTTCAACCTGTAATTCTTGGATAATTTTCATCACTGACACTCCTAAGGAGGATGGAAAAACAGCATCCATTCCATAAACAAACTGATAAGGAGATGTACCAATGGAATTTTTAGTTGTAAGTCTATCTGCCCATAGGGCATTGACTAACTTTCTATTCCAAGATTTCTTGTTATCTTCCAGTAATTTTTTAATGATATTTACAAGGCTTTTTTTCAAGGATTCAGCTAGGCCATTACCCTGGGGGTAATATGCAATAGAGTGGCCTAGGGTAATATGGTATTTGTGGCAAAAGGAAATCATCTTTTTGGATTTGAATGCTGCTACATTATCAGTAATAATCTTCTATGGACATCCAAATCTTAAAAGAATGTTATTTTCTAGGAAGAAAATAATGATTGTGTCAGTGGCTTGTCTGGAGGGTGTGGCTTCAATCCACTTTGTGAAATAATCAGTGGTAGTTAAAATCCACTTATGTTGGCCTGAAGAAGGAGGGTGAATTTCACCAATGAAATCTAAACCCCATTGTTGAAATGGCATCTCAGTTGAAATATGCTTTAAAGGTAGGGGTAGCAATTTTTTCTTGCCTTCAAAAATTTTGCACTTGTAACAAGAAGTCACAAACTTTTTAACATCAGTGAACAAAGTAGGCCAGCAGAAACCAGCTCTAAGGATCTTGTCAGCAGTAGTTTTCCAATATAAATGCCCTCTATAGTCACCTGCATGAAATTCTTCAAGTATTTTTCCAGCTTCTTCCCTTAGTAAACAATTCAATAGAATTCCACTATGATCTCTCCAAAAAAGTACATTATATAAGATACAAAATCTTACTGCTTTAAGTTTTAGAAATCTAGCTTTAGTTCTTGACAATACAGGAGGAGCTTGTAAGTTTGATAGTACAAAGATAATATCTGAGTACCAAGGTGAATCTGAGAAGGCTTCATTGATCGTTGGAGTCGCCATCTCTTCTTGGTCATCAACCTGAGCAATAAAATTTATATCTAAGGCATTACAATTAGATTCAGCCATAAGTTTGGCTAATCCTTGACCTTTGATGAGTTTTGTGGGTTTAATTTCTATGTCATATTCTAGGATAGTGGAAATCCACTTACCTCTTCTTCCATCAGGACCATCCTAAGTAAGAATATCTTTTACTACAGAATTAGGGACATAGGCAATTATGTGTGAATAGAGAATATAAACTCTAAAGTCTTGTATAGCCTTTACCAAAGCTAAAGCTTGTTTTTCCATAATGTTATACTTCAAAGGGACATCTCTAAGAGTTTTACTGAAGAAAGCTATAGGTTGTTTAGATCCTTGGTCATTTTTCTGCATTAAAACTACAGCAATGGTGTGTTTTGAAGCAAATGAAAAATTTATGAAATCTTTCTTAAAATCAGGACTTATTAGGACTGGAGTTTTGGTTAAGGCTTGTTTGATGGATTCGAGTGATTGTTTAGCCTCAACAGTCCATTTAAGAACTGAATCTTTTTTTAGCATGTTATTTAATTCTCTAAGTATCTCAGCTAAGTTAGATATGAATCTTCTTTAAACATTTATCTTACCTAAGAAAGCTTGTAACTCTTTGATATTTCTAGGTGGACTGATGTTCAGAATTGCTTCTATCCTAACAAGATCTATTATAGTTCCTTCTTTTGAGATGATGTGTCCTAGTAACTTGCCTTCTTCTAATCCAAATATACTTTTCTTGAGATTTAAAAAGATGCCAAATTTCCTACATTTAATGAAAACTTGTCTCAGATGATCCAAATGTTCATTATCAGTGTTGAAAAAAACAGTAATGTCATCTAAATAAGTTACCAAGAAATCATGTATTTCCTTTGCAAAAGCTATGTCCATAGCCCTTTGAAAGGTTGATCCCGCATTCATTAGGCCAAAAGACATTTTTACATACATAAAAGTGTCCCAAGGAGTGGTGAAAGTTGTTTTGACTTGATCTTCTTCTTGGACTAAGATCTGTTTATATCCTGAAAAACCATCTAACAAAGAATCCTAGAAGAACCTACTATCCTTTGTAATATGTGATCCATCTTAGGTAAAGAGTAATTATCCTTTAAGGATACTTTGTTAAGATTTCTAAAGTCAACATACAATCTAATTTCTCCTGTTTTCTTTCTTGTTGGAACTAGATTGAAAACCCAATCAGAGTATCTGATTGGTGCAATGATCTGGGCATCATACATTCTTTTAACTTCCTTTTATATCAAAGGTAATAGTACAGGGTTAATTCTTCTCAACTTTTTTTTGAATGGCTTTTTATCCTCTTTTATTGGAATTTTATGTTGGATTATGTTTGTATCATGAGATTTTAAATCTTCATAACTCCAAGCAAACACATCTTGATATTCCTTTAAAAGATCAATATATTTCTCCTTTTCTTGGTGAGGTAAAATTTTGGAAAGTTTTATCAGTTAGATTTCAACTCTGTACCAATATTACATTCTTCTATGTCAGATCTTACTGGCTCCATTTTTTGTTTTCTAGCTACATCATTGGAGTCAAAAAGATCTTCTAAGGGGGTTAAGCCTTTAGGTAAGAAAATATCTTTGAGGTTTAAAATGTCAGATTCATCATCAATAATTTCTTCAACTTCTACTTTCTCTAAGTTGTCTATGTTAGTTTGAGTAAATCTAGTTGGTTTATCAAACTTTATTTTATTTACATCTAAGTTATTTAAATCTATTTCACAATCCAAATATTTATCTATTGTACAATATGTATCTATCTTACAATTCTGAAATTCTCCTTCGTTGTTCATAAACTTGATTAATCTGTTCATCTTGAGAAAAAATCTGCCAATACTTAAGATTATCTGGAATTATTGGCCTCTGCTTGACTTCAGCAGTATATTTGTGATTAGGTTGGAATGGTAAATTGCATGTACTAGCAAAGGTAGCTAGACAGTGAGCTTGTATAATTTTTTTTTAGGTATAGTAGCAAATTTACATTCCAATAAATCATCAATTAAATCTAGCACAGTGTCTCTGTATCGACTTAATCTAAGATTATAAACAGAATATATTCCATTGATTTTATTTATGATTAACTCTGAATCCCCCATGATAAGTATTCTTTTACCTCTTGAGTTCCTAATGATTTGAAGTCCTAGAATTAGGGCTTCATATTCAGCCATGTTAAATAGTACATTTGAAATTAACCCTAAAAACATGGCCTTCTGAGTGATTAGTTTCCATGTTTTTTATCCAAACTCCTACTCCTGCTCCTAATTTATTACCAGAACCATCAAAATCTAAATGCCATAAGGACTCATGAAAGATATCATCATTGTTTGGTGTTTTTTTTTCTCTATGAGTTCAGTTTGGATTTCATTAGTTACAGAGTTACACAAGATAAAAGAATCAAGGTCAATTGGTGTAGAATAAATTGGATAATTTATAAATCTTTCAACACTATTGACCATGTACTTCATCAATGTTTCCCTATATAACTTTTTAGGCTGACCAAAAACTGATATAGTAGCATAAAGACATGTCCAATTGTAGAGATACCTGCAACTTTTCTCCCCATGAGCGAGAAAGTAACATTCCATATTTAGGTGGGATATCAGCTACTACAATGTCCATTAATATACTCTTACCAGGATACTGAACTAGTGTTACACACAAATCCTTGATTAATCCTAGGCATTTAACTTTACTAGAATCAATTGAAAACAAATCTTTATAAGACCTTGTGATTTCTAGATTTAGAGTTTCCATAATGGCTTTAGGAATAAAATTGTGGGAAGCTCCTGAATCTAGCATAGCATTTTGTAGAATTTGATCATGAATGGTAAGACTGATATAAAATGGAGGAATTGCACCATCTAAATGTTTTCCATTTACATATGGGCCAAAAATCAACTCTGGCTGGTCATCATTTAAGTTTATGGAGTCTTCTCCATTATTTAAGTTTAATGTCTCAGTAATAGTTGATTTGTATAAGTTATGTTTTACCAATTCTGTTAATGGAATTGGTATTTTTAACTTAGAAATTTCAGTTTGAATATTAAATGAAGGTTGAGATTTACTGATTTGCATTAATTCATCCTTCGTAACTGTAATTTTTGTTGATTTATCTTACTTCTCTACAGTGATGTTTTCATCTTCAATTGGTTTGATATTCTCTGTTTGAGTCTCTTGAGTTTTACTGCTCTTAACTTTCTTTTCAGGGATGGTTTGTGAAGCAGTAGATGTTTTGTCAAGATTGGAATTATTAGCAGGTGTTTTAGATGTAGCAATTTTTAGATCTACTAATTTAGAATCAGCAGAAGACACTTTAGGACCTAAATTTGATGTTTTGACAGAAGTGGAAGCTTTTACAGCAGCAGATTTTTGTGAGTCTTTAGCAGTTTGAGCCACTTCATCAGTAATATCAACAATTTTAGGGCTTGATGCTTTTCAGGACTGGTAATGTCGTGGGAAGAGGTGGAGTTTTGTCTACTTTCCCTTGGGAGAATCTGTAGAAATTTTGTTTTTGGAGCTTCTACTATTTTCTTATTTTGTGTTTGGGAAGTTTTTTTTGGTATAAGACTCATTATTCTTCTTATTTCTAAGGTTATATTGGTTGTGTATTTCATTTATAGCATAGTCATAAACTTGCTTATAATCAAAGGATTCACTATATTCTAATTTGAGCTGTTGAAGTTTAAATAATTCTTGAACTTCCTGAGTTAGAAAAATGGTATTATTGTCATCTATTCCCATTAGATTAATTGTATCATCATCATCATCATTATTATTCTGAGAACTTTCAGCATAGTTCTCTTGGAAGGGGGGTCTTATTGTTTGGTCTAGGGTTGTTTCTTTGATTTTCCAGAATTTATGTTTTTTCTAAAATTGAGATTTATGATCTGTTGTTGATTATCCCACTAGGGTCTTCTTTCTATATTATCTAGTCTATCCATAAACCTCTCTAAGTTTTTAGCTAAGCTATCTATTTTTGCATCTGAATTTGAATTTTCTTCTTTGATAGTCACTATTCTTTCATTTCTGAGTCTAGATTTTTTAGTTAATATGTTTATTTCTACACTAACAATATCGATTTGCATTTTTTCTAAGGTGTATGCATCTTTTTCCCTTAATTGATAAGCCATATCTGCATCAAATCCATCAGGGAATTTGAGCAGAACAGAATTAGGAGTAGGTTTAAGATTTGTGGGGATGGAATTATAGACACTATTATACCTAGTGCAGTAATCCTGAACTGACTCATTTGGGGCTCTTTTCATTGCATCAAATTCAGATAATATCTGGAGGGGGTTCTTTTTCTTTTCCCATTTATTTAAAAACAATCTATGAAATAAAGCTAAATCAGTTATACTACCAGCAGCTTGATATTTAAACTATTTCTTAACTTCTCTAGTCAAAGTTTGAGCAAACAGTCTCATTTGAACATCTGAGTCATCAATTTCATAAATTTCAAAGAAGTCTGTCATTTTAGTTGTGTGTTGCTGAGAAGTATATTGTGTAGTGCCATGAAACAGTGGTATTTTATTTTGATAATCTTGAGGCATGTCATGAAGCTGTTGTGGTAAGACAAGGGGAGCATATCTAACAGCCATAGCTTGAATCTTAGCTTGACTAGGGGGTCTAGTAGAAAAACTTGGAGATGTGCTGGAAATGATAGCTGATGAACTGAAAATTGTAGTGGAAGTGCTGGGAAATGATATTGGAATATAAGTGGAACTACTAGGGAATGAGAATGATGTATTTGCAAAATCAGAAGGTAAACTAGTTGATATAGTGGATGGTGGAAAAAGTATTCTAGGCTGCAAAGGCAGTCTAGGGATAAATGGGTATGTGGATGAGCTGATGGAGGTATCTATATATGATGTAACAGCATACAGAGATGAATCTACAGCTGGTATTATTGTGGTGTGTAATTGAGAAAATGGAGGTTTGTTTGCATAAGTAAAAAACTAAGCTAATTCAATAGCCTCATCAATATCCTTGAGAATTGTAACATTGATTTCTTCAATTTTAGTCTGATATTCAAATTTCTTTGATTTAGAACTTGCTGTAATAATTTTCCATTTTGTATTCAAAAATGAAACAAAAGCAAGGTCTAAAACAGTAGTTTTTAAATCATTTTCAGATTTACTTTTAAATCAGGAATGCTCAAATTTCAGATCAAAATCAATATCTTGCAGACTAACTAATTCTCTTGGTAATGAATTAACTTTGATTAATGATACTTCAACTTCTAAGTTTTTTGTTTGTTTTTTCTTTTTTACAATTCAGTCTGGGTTATCTACTATGATAGCAGGCTTAGGATCCGGGTCAGACCTGGTATAGTAGGTTTTCCTATAAGCCAGAATTACAATTTTTCAATACCCACAACCTATAAAGTAATCTTAAAGTAAAAAGGATGAATAAAATGATTTATTTAAGACTAATTTTATGAATGAGGATTGGTTAGATCCACAGTATGGTCGCCAATAATGTTATCACTCTAGTAAATTCTTAAGTTGTGGGATTTTCGTTTTTAGTCAAATAATACTAGAGGTAACCACAAACCTACTTCAAACTCTAGGATCTAGCCTTCCTAAGATTCAGAGAGGGCTCTCTCTTTAAGATTTAGCTTGGCTTGATTTGTAAATATTAGCCTAGTTATGAATGTGCAATTGGTTTTGGTTTTGATTGGTTTGATGGGAATAAATCACTTGGAGGGATGTATAGAGGGAAATCTACTTGTCCATTGGGCTATGCAGTCTAAATCAAGCTAACAGAACTAGGATCAAGGCCTAAAAGGTCAAATGTCTTCAGGGCAAGATAGATAACCCTTGGAGATCTTGGAAAGTTGTTTTTTGAGGTGGTATGATCGGGATAAAGGGCACTTAAGGATCCTTTGATCCGAAAAAGGGAAGTAGTAGATAGAGGTCAAAAAGGAGAGGGAGCAATTAAGGGTTCCGTACACCGGAAATCAGAAGAAAACAAAGAAATGATAACTAGTTAAAAACAGGGTCCTATTAACATGTCTTGTAGTAATACTCCTAGTTATACATTCAGATTTAGAATTAAAACACAGATGTATGCATGTAAAAAAGAAATATACAATGACAAGTTTAGAGAGTACTTCACTCCAGATAGCTTATCACAGGGATCCTGAAGTATGATGCCAAATAGTTGATCCATTCTGCTACTCAAAATCGAAACACACAGCCTTCAAGTTCAAAAAAATATATATAGTAATCTCCAACAATTTTATTCCACCAAAATACTTCAAAGAGTGAAGTATTTATACAAATTCTAAACTAGAATATCTTGAAAAAATAACAAGATTGGTTTACAAATATCTCCAACTGTTTTACATAAATATAACTTAAGTAAAGGACACTCAAAACTAATGCATCTATTTGGCACTATTTTTTATGGATAGGTGATGACAAAGAGGAGAATTCGAATTTGATATCAACTCTTAGTTGATGATGAGGCGTCAAAGTCACTAACTGTTTCCTTCCTTTGTGCATTCTGCTCCGGAAATTCTGCAAAATTTAAGTCCAATGATACCTTTTTATTTCTCAATCCGAAATAGATGTGTAAAAATTAAAATAGGTTATTGTTGATAAATATTTTGGTGAGATAAACCTCTCTCAGTTCCCTAAAATTCTTCTCCAGCTATTCACAATAGGCTCTACAAAACGATGTGTAAAATAGAATTTTGCAGAGTCTGAAAAATACGTTGTAAAGATGCGCATGTATCTCTCATTCTGTAATACCTGTGAAAAAAGTGAGATAGGTTTTTGTAGATGGGTCTCTTAGGAACAAAAACCTCCTCCAGTTTTGTAATATGTATTTATTATTGGCCACAAGGGAAGGGGAAATTAGTGATTTTTCCCGATGATCATTTATTACATGCTTACTCCACTGCTTTCTATCTACCCAGCTTTATTCTAACATTTTTTCTTCATTTTTGCAGGTTCCTTTAGGCTTGCAACCTTAAAAAAATTATTCTTTAAAAGCATAAAACTATCTAAATCTACCTTATTTCATCTGAGGGCCCAAATTAAACTATTGAGCTCCTCATTATTCTCTACCTATCTACTGATTTGTCAAGTTTAAACTGTTTGGCAAATATTTATTCACTATCTAAAACATGAAAATTTAATATTAAACAGTTTAACTGATCATGGATTATGGCATTTATTGACACTCTGCACATAATTATTATTTTTGCAGTAAAAGTAAAAGTAGTGGCATTTGGACTTGCTCACTTTCAGGTCTTATTTTTATCTCTTTTTCTTTTGGGGTCTTTATTTTTCTAAGTCCTTTGATCTTTCTTTTAGGACTTTTTACCCTCTTTTTGGTTTTGTATTATTTTTACAAATATGAGAAAACAACTTGTAGAAAGCAAGGTATGTACATATTTACAAGACTATCAAAATCAATTCAAAAATTATGAATCCTATATTTATAGGACCCTAACAGATTTCATTTTCAATTATTTATTTAATTAAGTTTTAATTGGATTTATTTAAATCTCTAAATTTGACATTTTGATTTTATTTTTGCATTTTAATTTTGTTTTTTATTTGTTTTTGTAGAAAAACAGTTGAAGAGATGATAAGAAGAAAATCTCAATCAATGAGAAGGCTCCAACAATTGAATAATATGATTTTAACCAATGAAAATTGATTGAGAAAAACCACTCTTCAAACAAACTTTCCTATGAAGAATTCCTTTGTAAAAATTATAAATAACAGATTGCAAAATGAATGTGTCAATTTACAGGCTTCTCTCCTCTGCAATTCTGGAATTCTTGATGGCACCATTGTCTAGTGGATTTAGAGGTGTAGGGTGAGAGAAGAGGAATCTCAGATCTAGAGATTATTGATGTTTTTCTTTTACATTCTGAGTTATGTATAACGAACAAAGTCTTGCGCTATTGTAGCTTTGATTTTCAAAGCAGAAGTTCAGGCATTATAAAAGACTGTTAGTGACCGGAGCTGGAGAAATGGACTTAATAAATTGGTATTTATAATACTATTATTTTAAATTCTGGTTTCATTTTATGATAATATGAATGTGTCAATTTACTCGCATACTTGTGCACTTCTGTCGGTATGAGTGATTTGCATCAATTTATGTTATTATTTGTCTCTACTCTTATGGGTTAAATTCTGATTTCTGAGTAACTATTTACTCATAAATCTGTCTTATAAAGCTAATTTATTGAATAGTGATATGTTGTGAACTATTTCCACATGTTATTGTTTAATTATTCAAATTACTAATTAAATGATCAATATCATTTTGAGAATTACTTCCTAATTTTTGTTGATTGATTATTTCAGTTAAGAAATCTCTAGATAGAATGTGTTTGGTATTCACAATATCAGTTAATTGAACTACTTCGTTAGCTTGATATTCATTTAAAACAAACATATTTAAATCTCAATTGTTTTAAAACATCTTGCTCTCTGTTGGGATAGATCTATATCTGCCTAATAGAGATAGGATTAAAATAGTTTCTTTTGCTTGCATCTTAGAATAATATTGCATTTAGATTAAATTATACATCCCTAAAAAGTTCTATTCTCAAAGAGGCAAAAATTTAGTTGTGGCCTGGCTAAGCCCAAATTAGCTTAAGGATCACTTTCTTTGACAGATAAGCAAGAGAAATGATCTGATATCTCTTTCCCATTGATAGATAAAAGTCATATTTTAACCCAATGGAAATTGAGAGAAGGTAATTGGACCTAGTTAAACCAGTCAAAGCCACCATTCCAAATGGAAAAGGAACTACTTTAAGGTCCAGACCGGGTGGTCATCCCCCATGTTATTTCAGCGAATTTCGAAGCCTCAACATTTTGGCGCTAGAAGGAGGGCCTAAGACTTTTTTTCCTTTAAGAGTCTTTTTATTCTAATATTTTATTTTTACTACAATGGCTCCTTTAAAACTTCCAATTTGGAGTTGTATTTCTGGACGAGCATCTTTTAATACTCCACCAGAAATGGTAAGACTCTTGTCTCGGGTAAAGTTTAATGGTAAGAGGAATACTTCGCATTTAATCATGCTTTACAATTCATTCAAAAAATTTCAAATTTTTGCTTTTCATGAAATTGATGAAAGTATTTTATGCAAGATTTTTACTCTTACATTTTTGGCAAAAAGCCAGAGCTGGTGTAAATCACTTCCAGTTGCTTCAATCCACACTTGGGAACAATTTATTACAATTTTCCTTTGTAAATTTGATAGATATTTCTATAAACAGGTATGTGACGATTTTGAAGATCTACGAATGTTTGAAGGTGAGTCTTTAATTGATTTTACCATCAAGTTTCGTTTAAATTGTTTAAAATTTAAAATTTAAGATAAATCTTCGGAAAAAGAATTATTAGATTGGTTTGAACATATTTGCTCTCTTCCTTCCATTCATAACCCATATGAACTTATTTCAAACTTTGAACAATTTCCTCCTAATTTCATTAACATAAGTAAGAATTTCAAAATGGAGGTACAAATAAATGATGATGAAATGGCCTCTATATTGTATAATCATTTCCTTCAATTTCTGCACATTTCTTACAATGTTGAAAAAGATCAAGGTGCACCTTTGCATGTCAATGAATTTCAATCATGAAGCTTGGAAAATTTCACTGATCAATTACAAGAAAATGATCTTAAATCTGAAAATTGCAATGAAGAAAATACACCAGAGTGCTCAAATAGATACATTTTCAAATGCATTGTTTCGGATTCATATTTTTCTCTTTATCCTGATAATTTTTCTAATAGAAATTTAACCTCGCTTCACATTAAAGATATTTCAGAAAACAGAGAATCTGATCTAAATGAATTGCCAATTAGTTTTTATCAAGATAGAGAATTAATTAATGATCATTCTTCTGATATTAATAAACATGAGCTTAATATTCCTTCTTTTTTTGATACATTGAATAAAATGGAAGAGAATTCTAATGAATGTCTTGAGGTCATTTATGATAACTACTTTGACATTGAGGATATTAATTTGTCTTCTTTACAATTGAATCCTCATGATCTAAATCTAATCACATGTGAAAATGAAGAACAATCTAATTTAGAAATTGTTCCAAATAGTTCTCATTTTCAAACAAATAATCATACTTATGATTTCAACATTCAAGAAACCATTCCAATCTATGATTTATATGATAATCAAGCTCACATTCCTATTTAGAGTCATATCCTTCTCTCTAATTCACAAGTGGGTATCAACAATCATTCTAATTGCATTATTACGCCCAATTCTTGTGAAGAGGAAATTACTTTAAGTCACTCCCAATTGTGTTGTAACAATAATTGTAACACTAGTGTATATTATGATTCAATTTTATTATTTTTTTCAACATTTAATTTTAACTTTAGATTTATTTTTATGTTCTTAGTCTTAGATTTTTAGATACTTTGTATTGGCATATTGAGAAGCTCAACATTGAATACTCAATTGAAGCATTACATCAAGGGAAAAATAAAGATTCAAATTATAAATGTGAACATCAAAAGTTATTAAACTTCCAATTTCAATTGATGTTCATTCCATATCAATTACCTTTTACTTCTCAAAAGCGATTGCCAAAAAAAAGAGTGTATTTTCACTTTATGACCATCAATCTAATTCAATTAATAATCTTATGTTGGATTTATCGGACTTCCATCCATTTTTCATTGATCAATTTGAAAGACATTTGGAAATTTTTTCCTTCGCGGAAGATCATTAATAATTTAACACTTAATCATAATACTAACAAAATCACACAGGCCATTGTTTACGAAAGATCATTTCTACAACCTGGCTTTGTCATCTTCTCTTTCAAAAACTCTCCCACTCAATAATGGAAATCCATCCAGATTTCTATGATCCGGTTGAAATTCGAGTTGGAAATGACATTTCAAGAGAAGGTAACGATGAATATTCTACTAACAAAAAAGATACATTACGCTTTTTGGATTTATTTTGTGTAGTTTAATTATATTTGCATTTTTACTAATGTTTGACATGTACATACATGCAGGAATTAAAATGTTTACATGGTTTCATTAGAAGTATGACTATACCTAGTCATGTTTCCTTCAATAAGTTAGAAATAGGAATAGATTAATTTTCTTTTATGTTTGCATTTATTTCATTATTTCACATTTTGAATAAAACAAATAATGAATCCAATTTCTTTTGAGCATCCCATTTCAATTATAGAAAAGCAACATAGAGCATTTTAGAAGTTCTTGAATTATCAAATCATACTTATTTGTCAAGCCTTCAATTTTCTTGTTTTTCACAATTCATAACATTGATCATACATGAAAAAATTCCAAGAATTTTCTACCACTTGACAATTTTTTTTCACAAGTAATTCTAAGAACTCATTTTTACCATTCTTGTCTTCTGATGAAATTTTGGAAATGATGCAATTTGAAAAAGTCCATTACTTAGCATTTTAGATTAAAATAAGGTGATGTTGAACTTATGGAAATTTTGAGAAAATTTGGGAGAACTTGAACATTCATGAGGTAAACTTACAATCAAAATTCTTCCAGGTATGTGTTAACAGGTTCATCATCATTTATTATTTATTTTTCTTTCAAAGGTTGTTTCTTATTTCTATTTTTATTTTTTGTGCAGATCTCCATTAATTTGATTATGTAGATCTGAGATAAGCAAGCAGTCAATCCTTGTTTCCAAAATCTGCAACATGTTCAGAAAACTATTTATTATTTCATTTGAATTTGAAGGATATCTAAATTTTGCTTATATTGAAATCCTGATAACACATAATGAATTGTTGGAAGAAACATATCAAAACATTGTATTTCACAAACTCTCTTCATAAGGAAGATATGGTAAAATTACTTTGCAATCAGATATTCTGACAATTAATTAAAACATTAAAGGATTATTTATTTTAAAGCAAATTTAAAACACTCACTTTTTTTTCGAATTAAATACTTTAAGAACTCATCGGCCCCACATATGTCTTATCATATATTGCTATTCGCATATCAGAGGCTCTAAAATGAACATACACTAAATATATTCAATCCCCAATATATGCATTTACTCCAATTTTCGATGATCTTTCTATCTGATATCGCATCATTCATATCACAACTATTTGTATCACAATATTTCATCAAAGGAAACCCTTAACAATTCCCAGATAGGAAACATTCGATGCATATATTCGATATTTATTCTCGCTCATTTTTTTTCGATAAAATTAATTCACCAAAATTTCGATGTTCATATAACCCTAGGGACCTAATATGACATTTAAATCCTCTTTATATACAAATATTGCGTTTGTTTATAAATCGCAAATTTGGTAGGGGCATAATTTAAATGTTCGGATGTCCCGGATCCGATATGAAATTAAAATTCATATAATAAAAATATCGGGTCTATTCTTCATCGCATATCGGCGCATCAACGAAATTACATTTTGCATATCGGAAATTTTAGTGGTTATTGTTAAAACTTTACTCGGTAAGTTATCTTAGTTGCAATGCGATAAATGACAAGGCAAGGAGATTGCGATGCGATGACACACATATCGCATATTTTGCGAGATAAGTAATATGTTAAACGATAAAAGTTGCAACGAGCGATGTGGAGTTTATTGTGAATTGTGAAATCGCAAAATCAAAAAATTGAAAAAAGAGTTAAGTTTTGAAATGCATGGGGAAGGTAAATTATAAAATATGCGAAGTGCAAATGTGCGTGATTGGTCACCGTTTGTGTGGGCCACAAAACCAAAGTTCCACACATATATTTTGATATTTGCGGTCATGTTGCATCATTCATTTACTTGCATTTTCATTATCGCAAGAATTATATCGACATTTCATTTCATTCACAAGCTTTAATCTTCGATATGATTATGATTATTCTCAGATATCACATTTATCCCTTTGCGGTTTCCCATCACACATGCTCATCTAGCTACATTGTCATCACAATAATTATATTGCATTGCTAAACTCAAATTAAACTTTGTCTTTAATATCTTTTGATGTGATAAACTTTGATTTTTGAATTTCCACCATTGTCTTTTAATTATTATTAAAAAATTCAATCACATATTGGCAAAGATGGAAGTCACGGTTTTTAAGTTATGTATGGCAAAGAATCTCGGGATGCGAAAAAAATTAGCAAGGTAATGTACAGATAATTAATTCATATTTTTTAATTTTCTTTTATTCGAATTTTTCTCCATACTTATCATATAAAGATTCAAATCCTCTTTATATCTTGTTACGATATTCGGGATTTTGAATCAATTTCAATATTTTGGGGTTGATATAAATTCGGAATGAAGAAGCAAAAAAGAACATTCATTGTTACAATTCATAAAGAAGCATAACTTCACCCTCATTTATGATGGATTCAATTTATTTACGATTCCTTGAACATGAAACATTTCTTTCTTTTTAGTTAACTTTGCTTGTTTTACTTTAGATTTAATAAATAATGATTTTTTTGTCAATAAAATTTCTTCATGCTTTTAATTCTAATTAAAGAAAGAAGTTCACTTGTATTGGAGAAAATCATCTTCATCAAGTAAGATTAAATGCGGTTCTCCAATGGTAAGTTTCATGTATCCACTTTAATTTATTCCCATTTCATTTTTTGTTGTAGTTTTCGTTGATCTTGAACTCTGTTTCTACAGGGTATTCATAAACCTTTCACACCTCTTCCAGATCAATTTTCGAAGTTCATTTTCTTTTTTCCCTATGAGATTCTTGAAATAAGCGGTAATGATCATCATCAAATTATCTAAACTAGGGAGTTTCTAAACCTCTAGTTTGTATCTTTAAAGCATTACTTTTATTATAAAATAGTTAAGATGCTTTTATGCGGGTTTTGTCTTAAAAAAATAAAATTTGCAACATGACGAAACTTCTCATTCAGCGTATTATCTATCATAACTTCTATTCACCTGCTACATTTTGAGAGGCTCATTTTTTATATAGCTCTGCAAGAAAAAAAATATTAATAAATAAATAAATAAACCTCAACACGGGAATGAACGTACATATGCTTATTTTCTTTTATAATCGTTTGTTGAGAAATTCATATAAGCAATCTTGTTAGAGTTTAGCTTTTAAATTTTGTTTTTTCTATCAATTTTTTCTTTCTTCATTTTTTATTTGTTGATTTCTTTTCTTACTTTAGTTTAGGAATTATTTTCCTTTTGTTTTCAGATTTTTGATTTGATTTTGGTGACTTTGTCATGATTTATGTGAAAGGAATTTTGCTTACCTTATAGTTGTTGACATACATGGGAAATCTTTTACTCTATCTATTTAAGTGAATTACATTTATCATTAAAGACATATATTTATGGAACCATAAAGCCATATTGCTTTAAAATATTTTCCATGGAGGATCACACATCCTTTCTAAGTGATTGAGTTTACTTTTTTCAAGAAAAGAACTAATTTGAGTTTAATTCAATGAATCTCTCCCACCCCTCCACATAAAAATCCTCTAATTGATAGTTGCGAGAGAAAGAATTTGGAGCAAACATTATTAAAGTACTATGTCCATTAAACATAAAATCTCTATTACCATCCCACCTCTTTCACTCAAATACATCACAAATAAAAAAGCTTGCAAATGTGTTTATCAAAAGAGTGATAAAAAGAGGAATCATGGAAAATACAAGTAAACTCGTCGGGGCTATGGATGCTTGTTGACAACGGGATTAGGCTTGTATGGCATAAAAGACAACTTCGTCGAGAGTGCTTGTTTCGAGCTCAGTTTGCGGCAAAGCGATGTTAAAGACAATCTTAAAATGGATATATGTTTTATAAAAAAAACTCCTATCTCTAACTTCTTCTATTTTTTCACGTGAGGAAAATTTAAAAAAACAAATTTCCCCAAGTTTGGATTCATCACTTTTACTTAAGTCTATTTTAAGTATTTATCTTTACAAACTCATATTGCTTAATCTATTTTATGTGGAACCTATGAAAATGTTTCTTTCGTTAGACGATTTCATGATTTCCATTATTTTTAACCTTTGGGTAAATTTAAGCTCATTATCTTTAATCGAGAGATCATTGATTCTTCTCCCGCATGTCGCCATTGTTGTGGTAAAACACAACCCTCTCCCCCCCCCCCATTTTTGACTTATGTACTTCTAATAATGGGGACCTTTTCTACAAAAATTTTGGCTAAACACCTTTTAGGATTTTGATTAAGTTAATTATTTTGTAATTTTGTCATTTTTTTCATTTTTATCGGATTTCTATTTTGATTGTTTCATTGAATCTAGTTTTTCATAAGCTTTCCAACGATACTTGTTTCACTTCATTTCGTTTTGTAAATGACACTCTTTGAAGTTTTGATTATTTTCTCGCTTGGGTTAAAAATGTGTAAATGTACCAAAATTTTAATTCCCGTAGTTAAAATAATCATTCATTGCAAATATTAATTTTTAGTTCATTTTTACTATTTCTTTCATTTTTCACTAACGATCTTACAAAATGACTCAACTAAATTGCATAATGAATTAAAACACGTTTTGGGATCTTGGTAATTTATTTCAACTTTTTTTTAAAAGACAAATTGTCAAACTCAAAACTCCAAAATTGCACAATGGCCGAAGTCCAATTTGCAGGATTGTATATTCATGTGGGACCCACTTCACACCATATCCCCTCTTCTAAAAAAATCCTTAAATTTAAAAAACATGATTTAAAAATACCGAAATAAAAACATGATAGCGAAATTGCGATATCGCAATATCGCATTTCGCATTTCGTAAAACACTTCACAAAACGACTTCAAAAAAAAATTGCGATTACAAATTGCAATTTGGGAAAACATGTGAAGGGTTAAAAGGATTTTAATGTAAAGTTCGTTTCTCCTCACTCTCCACCTCACCTCTCCCACTTCATGCTTACCTCACATCACCCTCCACCTCACTCTCCCTCACGTCACACTCACCTCACCCTCCACTTATTCCTCCAACTAACTCTATCCTCCATTAATACTCCTTATCCCTCCATACTCTTACTCACCTCTCTCTCTCCAGTCCTCCTCTCCCTCTCTCACGTGAATTTTTGGTTTTTAATTATTTAATATATAATAAATATTATATTTTTATTATAATTTTTATATTTTAATTATAATGTTTTATTATAATTTTAATATAAATAAATTATAATATTAATATAATATATTTATATTTTAAATAAATTTTAAACCATTTATTTTTATTTATTAATTCTTGTTTATAGTAAATTAAGATTAATAACATAATTGTAATTAATTAGCATTAATTAATTAAATATTATCATCTAATTTAGGATTAGAAATTAATTAAAAAAATTTGATTTTTAGCCTATGTAACAGAAATTCCAGAATTTTAGAAATTTTAATATATCAAATTTGGAAGCTCATAAATGGAGTTTTACTTGGCCAAATGAGACACGGGACAGCTCATTAGATAGATAAAATCATGGAGAACATTTCTGAATTGTTTCATTTCCAGATTTGATCATTTAATGGGTCTAAAATTCAGCAGAAGACCATGCTCCAAATTTTTAACAAAATAAATTTTCTGAGTTTTATTTTTTGCATTTTAATTTGCCCACAACTTCTTATGAGTGAAAATCCATTCGTCTATGTTCTCCTTGGCCAATTATATCAACGCAGACATCAAAAGAAAGCTTAGATTTCATTTTCAATTATTTATTTAATTAAGTTTTAATTGGATTTATTTTAATTTCTAGATTTGACATTTTGATTTTATTTTTGCATTTTAATTTTGTTTTCGATTTGTTTTTGCATGAAAACAGTTGAAAAGATGATAAGAAGAAAATCTCAATCAATGAGAACGCTGCATCAACTGAATAATATGATTTGAACCAATGAAAATTGATTGAGCAAAACCACTCTTCAAGCAAACTTTCCTATGAAGAATTCTTTTATAAAAATTATAAATAGCAAATTGCAAAATGAATGTGTCAATTTACAGGCTTCTCTCCTCTGCAATTCTGGAATTTTTGATGGCACTATTGTCTAGAGGATTTAGAGGTGTAGGGTGAGAGGAGAGGAATCACATATATGGAGATTATTGAGATTTTTCTTTTACATTCTGAGTTATGTATAATGAACAGAGTCTTGCACTACTGTAGCTCTGATTTTGAAAGCAGAAGTTCAGGGATTGTAAAAGACTATTAGAGACCGACGATGTAGAAATGGACTTAATAAATTGATATTTATAATACTATTATTTTAAATTCTAGTTTCATTTTATGATAATATGAATGTGTCAATTTACTCGCATACTTGTGCACTTCTGTCGGTATGAGTAATTTGCTTCAATTTGTGTTATTATTTGTCTCTACTCTTATGGGTTTAATTATGGTTTTTGAGTAACTATTTATGTACTTCTATCGGTATGAGTAATTTGCTTCAATTTGTGTTATTATTTGTCTCTACTCTTATGGGTTTAATTATGGTTTCTGAGTAACTATTTACTCAGAAATATGTCTTATAAAACAGATTTATTGAATAGTGATATGTTGTGAACTATTTCCACATGTTATTGTTTAATTATTCAAATTATTGTTTAAATGATCAATATCATTTTGAGAATTACTTCCTGAGTTTTGTTGATTGATTATTTTAGTTAAGAGGTCTCTAAATAGAATGTGTTTGGTATTCACAATATCAGTTAATTGAACTACTTCCTTAGCTTGATATTCATTTAAAACAAACATATTTAAATCTCAATTATTTAAAACATCTTGCTCTCAGTTGGGATAGATCTATATCTGCCTAATTGAGATAGGATTAAAATAGTTTCTTTTGTTTACATCTTAGAATAATATTGCATTTATATTAAATTCTACATCCCAAAAAAGTCGTCTTCTCAAAGAGGAAAAACTTTAGTTGTGGCATGGCTAAGCCCAAATTAGCTTAAGGATCACTTTCTTGTCCGATCGGCAAGATAAATGATCTGATGTCTCTTTCCCATTGATAGATAAAAGTCATATTTTAAGCCAATGGAAGTTGATAGAAGGTAACTGGACCTAGTTAAACTAGTCGAAGCCACCATTCCAAACGGAAAAGGAACTGCTTTAAGCTCTGGATCGAGTGGTCACCCCCCATGTTGCTGCAGCGAATTTCGAGGCCTCAACAGGATGATACTTGTGTCATATGGCCCCATGGTCTCGAGAAGTTAGAACTGTTTCTTGGTCACTTAAATTCCAAGTCAAATTCCATCAAATTCACGATGGAAGTAGAGGTGGATGGTTGCCTGCCCTTCTTAGATATCCTTCTTTATAGAATGGATGATTGTTCCATTTCTCACCAACTCTTTCGCAAGAAAACTCACATGGAACAATATCTTCATGTTGGTTCTCATCATTTTCTTGCTCAAAAAATTGGTGTTCTTTGCACTCTTGCTACCTATGCTCTAAGAATCTCTGACAAAAACCACTTAGAGTCAGAGAAATCCCATATTCTTGGCGTTTTTTAGAAGAATGGGTATAGTATATCTCAAGGCCTTAATTCCTTTCAAAAACCCTATAGAGGGATAGGAGGAAAATCTACTCGAGAAGATCCAATCTCCAAGGTTGATCTCTCGTTTATCCAAGGGACCACAGACAAAATTTCCCATGTCCTTAGAAGGAATAATTTCTACTCTTCGTTCATACTCTTCTGTACTATTATAAATTCTCTTGGATATTTCAAGGACCTTATCGACCCTAAGGAAATGAAAGGTGTTTGCATGGTTCCTTATTCCTGTGGTACTCCCTATTTTGGGGAAACAGGTTGATCCATCAGACAGAAAATCCAGGAGCATGCTGTAGACATTAGGCAAAATCGGTCTAACACATCTGCTCTTACGGAACACTTGAAAAAATCTTGTCACCGTGTATGCATTGAGGACTCCAAAGTCATTGCTAAGGTTGATCACTTCCACCGCAGGAAGCTTAGGGAGGCTATTGAGATTGTGAATCTCAATGGGGATGATGGTTGGAAATTGTATAAGAGCTAGATTTTGGCTCTCTCTAGGTGATTTCTCCCCCTTGCATTGAGACTCCTGTCGCCTTTGGTCTATGTTGTTTTCTTTTTTTGGTTTTATTCCCTTGTCTTTGATTATATTTTTTCCTTTAATCATATTTATTTTGTATTCTTATTCGTTGTTTATTATTTTATATAGTTATTATATATTATATATTATCCTTTGAATTATAATAATAAGATAATAAATAAATAAATAAACGTTTATCCCTTTCTATTAAAAAATTTATAAATCAAATAATTTTTTTAACCTTTATTAAAATATTTATTAATAAATTCTTTTAGCCTTATCTTTATTCTTTGCCTCACTATTATCCTATTATAATAATAATAAAACAATTAATCATTTTATTAAAATATGTATTAGTAAATTCTTCTATAGCCTTATCTTTATTATTTACCTCACTATTATCCTATAATAATAATAATAATAATAATAATAATAATAATAAATTTAATCATTTTATTAAAATATATATTAGTAAATTCTTCTATATTATTATTCATTAACATATTTATTAAAATTTCTTAACATCTAAAATTTTAATATTATTCCTAATAACTAATTCAATAACGACTATCTTTAGGCAATGATGCATCCACTCTATTTATTCAATAAGATCGGTTATCTTTTTTAGCTTGCCTTGAGGATGAACCACATTAGATGGTTTGAAATGTCAACCAAATCCTAATGATGTGATTAATCCGAAAGACATTTATCTACCAATTGACATTTCAGTTAAACTTAGAATTACTGAAAACATTCATATAGGCGCTTCGTGCTCCCCTGAAGAAATCAACACGTATAAGGCCCTATTTCAGGAATTTTGCGGCATTTTTTGCCTGGTCCTATGAGGAAATGCCATGAATTGATCCTAGTATTGTGATTCATGAAATTAAGACATATCCAGATGCTAAAACTGTCAGACAAATATTACGTCTAGTTCATCCGCGTAAAGCTATTGCTATTAAGGCTGAAATTGAAAAATTACTCTAAGAGGTTTCATTTACCCTGTTCCCTTAACTCATTGGGTATATAATATTTTTCCAATGATCAAAAAAACATGAGACTATTCAAGTATGTGTCGATTATAGGGACATCAATCAAGCTTATCCAAAGGATAATTATGCTACCCCTTACATCGACCAAATTGTCGACGATTGCGCTGGAAACAAAATATTTTCATTTATGGATGAATTTTCTGGGTATTATTAGATAAACATACTTCCTGGCGATCAACCCAAAATTGTGTTCATTTATTCATGTGGAACCTTTGCCTATCGAAACTACTATTTGGATTGAATAACGTTGGCGCAACTTTTCAAAGGGTCGTGTCTTACGCATTTCATGATATCAAGCATATTGTGCAACCCTACCTGGATGACTTACCAACTCATTTATTGAGATGACAAGATCACCCTATGCATTTGAAAGCAATTTTCATCTGATGTAGGCATTACAATATTTGTTTGAATCCACATAGGTGCGTATTTTGTGTACAATCGGGAAAATTATTGGGATTTGTCATTTCAAAGGAAGGCATTCGTGTCGATCCACTTAAGGTTGAGGCCATTGTCAATCTGCCTCCTCCTTCCAATCTTCACCAATTCCAAAGTTTGCGAGGGAAAGAAATTTTTTTATGTAGATTCATTCCTAACTACGCCGATCTAACTAAAGGTTTTACTCAATTTTTGAAAAAAGGCATTCCATTCATTTGGGATGAGCTCGTTGAAAAAACTTTTGATGCATTAAAAAATGCGCTGACCCATGCACCATTACTGCATCCTCCTGATTATCATCGGGCTTACTTTTTGTATTTAGCTGCATCTGATGCCATTATTGGCATGGTGTTAGTTCAGGAAGATGAATGTGACACTTAAATTGTGATCTACTATTTGAGTAGGAATCTCATCGAAACCGAAATCAAATATGCACATGTGGAGAAATTGGCCTTGGCAGCAGTTCAAGTTGTCCAAAATTTTCGTCATTGCATACTTTTATGCAAAACAATTGTGATCTCTGATTGAAACCCTATGATGTACTTTCTAACTAAACATTCGCTAGGGGAAAAATACTCTAAATGGATTTTTATCCTGCAAGTGTTTTATTTGGAATTTGAAAGATCTAAATCTAAGAAGTCATTGGTATTTCTTGAATTATTAATGTGACTTTCCCTATACTGAATCTGAAACCGTGGCAGAGGAGAATCTTCTCGATGAATCCCTGTTTCTAATCCATACTCTAGATCATGGTATGGAGATATCATTATATATCTCAAACTCAAACTTTTTGGCCCGATTTGTCACAAACTAATCATCGTGTAATCTAGTACCAATCCCAGCAATATACTATTGTTGGCGATAATCTCTATTGTCGTGGTGTTGATTCTATCTTTGGACGTTGTTTAATGCATGAGGAAGCTGAGAAGGCATTAAATGACTACCATTCTAGAGAGTGTGGTGGTCATATGTTAGGATTTTCCATTTCCCAGAAGATATTATGTGCTGCCTATTTATGGTCGTCACTCTTTAAATATTTCATAACTGCGGTTAGAAAGTGCCATAATTGCCAAATTTTCGATCATAAGGTGTGTGCTCCTCCATCTCCTCTTCACTCTATCATAGTTGTCGGTCCATTTTCAAAATGGGGCATTGATTTTGTTACATGTAACCCTCACTCGATCAGGGGACATGGGTATATTATTCTCGTAGTAGATTATTTTACAAAATGGGCCGAGTCGATGCCTACATTCAAGAACGAAGATGAAAACGAAACTTTTTTCATATTCAATCATGTGATTTCAAGGTCTGGCGTACCCCAAGCCATCGTTACGGACAATGGTAGCCACTTTCGAAAATTTATGATGACCGAGATTTCTGCTCAACTCGGCTTGCACCATGACAACTCTACTTCTTATTATCCATAAGCGAATGGCCAAGATGAAGTTGTAAACAAATTTTTGACCAACATGATCAAACAGATTGTTGGCATTCACAAACATAATTGGCATACCATGCTTTTTCAGCCTTGTGGGCATACCGTACCTCTGCAAAAACATTAATTGGTTTTACTCCCTTCCAACTCGTTTACAGTTTGGAGGCAGTTTTGTCGATTGAGTGTGAAATTTTGTCATTAAAACTAGCCATTGAATTGTTACCAGCTACCTCTGCAGAGTAAGAACATTTTTTATACTTACCACAACTAGATGAAACTCACCGTAATGTTGCACTAGCTAGCGGGGCTCATAAGAAACGTGTTAAGGCTCAGTATGATCAAAACGTCAATCCTCTCATTTATTCAGAAGGTGACCTAGTCTTGGTCTATGATCAAGCACATGATAAACTAGGCGCTGGTAAATTCGAACCTATGTGGCATGGTCCTTACATTGTCAAACATGTACAAGCTAAAAGGGCCTATGAATTAGTTGATTATGACGATGTCTCTTTAGGAGAGCCCATAAATGTCTCTACCTAAAGAGATATTATGTGTGGTTTATCCTGTGGAGATTTTTTGTACATTACTACTAATTTTATGAGTATGTGTTTTAGATTTGCAATTTTTGTGATTTTCTACTACTTTTCTTGCTTACCTTGAATTACTCTTGATTTCCAAATGTTGACGATCCCTTAGACTTACATTGGCTTTGTTGATGGCACTAGTCGTAGTACTCAAAATTTATCTTCCGCAACTTGGGTCATCTATTCACCCAATGATGAGTTAGTTTTTATTCATGGAGT
Organism: Pinus albicaulis; assembly: GCA_034641835.2. NCBI lineage: Eukaryota > Viridiplantae > Streptophyta > Pinopsida > Pinales > Pinaceae > Pinus > Pinus albicaulis. The sequence continues at coordinate 64,501 of JAXQQM020081294.1, read as the reverse complement.
ATGTCTTGGTCAAACAATGAAAAACATAGTAGAATATAGTGCAGTCATTGAACTATTATCTGATGCCATCACATTTGGAATTTGATGTTTGATCGTTAGGTTAGATTCACAACTCATTTTATTACATTTAAATGGTGTCTATATAGTTAGAAGTTCATCAATGTTAAGAATGTTTTTACGGGTTCATCTCTTGGAAAGGAAGTTCGATTATATTGAATATCAACACATTTCAAGAAATGTAAACACATTAGCTTATGCATTGGCCAATCACGTGTTAAATATACATTTGCAAAATTTGTAAATAAAACAATATTCATCCATATTGAACAAGATACACTGAGAATAATAGTAGTTCTCATTAGGTAAAATAGTCTGGAGAGAGTGTGTTACAAAAATTTCATCGAAAGACATAAGGCTATGTGGCCTTTATTATCTGAATACATTGATACAAAAATCAAAATGTAGCCCTAAAAAACTATCAACTATCCATGATGATGATAACAGTATCAAAATATAGCTCAAGCCACTCGGCGGAGTAATCACCTAATCAATCCTAGAACACCAACCACGTTTCTCTGGTACTGGAGAGGCAATTCATTAGTCCCAATATTTGGGATATCTATAGTAAGCCTCTCCAAGTTGTGCTCCAACTCGGTCAAAGCTTCTGCTGCATCTGAACGGGATACTACATCTACTACAGGTTGGTCTCTTCTCCTGTCAAATCGTCGTAGCTCTGTTAGTCGAGTTGGGCCCACATCTACATTAGCAATTCGATATTAGCTTTGGATGTAAAAAAATTAAAAATTAAAAATTAAAAAATATTAAAACATCAAAATGAGAAAAATTTTACCTATATCTTCCCATTGCATTCCAGTTGGGAGTGGTATATCTGGATCGCCCCTGTATTCCATCCCTACATATGGGAAGTCCTCAATCATGAAAATATAGCTTCTCAACCACACAAAATACTGAGGAGTATATCTCACGATTGGGTCACCATCGCCACCATGGCGAGCAATCGACGAACCCACCGCAACATACGTGGATCTATGGGTCATGTCTCATCAACGAGAAATTGTTGTGGGATGAGGAGTGGAATCCTCTCTAGGGAAAATGAAATAAGGATGGCGCCATAACCAAAGTTCTTCAGTTTAACCTCCTCTGCTCTAGTAAGTTTTCCTTTCATATTGACAACCACTCCTTCACACCAGTTGTAAATGGTGGACTGCAAACACTCCACTGTGATTTGCATCTTGGCCTTTGTGGCCGCGTGAGGTGCTACAATTCCACACAGTTTGGTGACTATGAAAGCGATAGTCATCAAATCAAGTCGCTGGATGGTTTTGATATATATCCTTCCTTCCTTAAGCATTGAATTAGTGATGCAATATTGCCTCAGGTATGAAGCAGTAGTTTCCCCACCTGGTTTTTGGAGAAATGGAGAAATGTCACATCCTCTGCAGGACAACCCAGTCAAAAAGTACATGTCATCGACATCAATGGTAAGGCGGTGATCCCCTATGATAAAACAATCTTCTTGGATATCTGAGGCCCTCACCAACCATGTCATGAGCTATAACTGATCTTTCATTCATGGAATGACCCAAAATTTGTAGAGACCGTAGCCTTTTAGAGCTTGCAAAGTTGTTGGGTTATCTATAGCTTCTGCCTCATGAGTTGCATGTTCTATCTTTCTCCACTCCAACATAGTTGCTCAAAAATCCTAAAATTGACAATTTAGGAGTGTTAGAACATTGATTAAGATAAATTGTAACTTTTGGGATGTGTTATTATTTATTTTTGAAAGCCTTCGGCGCCTTGCACGGTTTTTCTTTACAGACAAAGCGCATTTGCGTAGTTTCTCAGTAGAAAAACTGTTCAAATCACGTGTTTTAGTGTGTAAAAAATTACCGATGTGCGCGACCCCGATGAAGGAAAATCGCACACATCTGTGGGTGAATTTTTGAAATTATAGCAACCCCAAAAAAATCAAATCAAAGCTTAAAACAAAAATTAAACTAATGAAAAGCAAGATATGGAAGAGATCTATTACCTGGAGAAAACGGTTTGCAGATTGGTCCACTGGTTTGCCTGGAATCAACCTCTAAAATTTCGTGGTAAAACCCCTCTTTCTGCTCTCAAATTTGTTAAAAACTCAAATGGTTAAAAAGGAATTACTTTTTCAACTTTTATAATTTTTTTGGTCAATAAAATATTATTTTTTATACCTTTATCCTTTTAAAAATGAAATTTTTATGTTTTTTACCGTAATTTTGAGCAGTTATGATGATGTATTGAGTGTTATGTGCAGAATACAGGTTACCATGTAAAAATGGATCATTTTGACTATAAGTAAACTTTTATCACTTTTTCAGGCTCTTGAAAAATATGAAAAAGTGAAACTCTGAAGTTCTCTTTTAAGCTCTTTTCAGACTCTAAACATGAAAATATTTTCGAGTACTTGACTATTCAAACTCACAAAAATAAATGAACAATCATCTATTCAGTATAAGTTTACCCCTTCTATGAAATGAATTAAACTATTTACGAAAAATGTATACATTGACTAAGCATGGTCAATAGAGTTCTCTCCTGCATTATTTTACACTTTCTTGGGCTTGAGGAATTTACGAAAAATAACATTTGGAGTTTACTTACGTCTTTCTTCTAACTCCCTAAAAATGAAAAACATCGAGTTTTACTTTCTCTGGGCTCGTTAAAAGTATACGCTGAAAGAACTAAGTGAGTTTTTTTTTGTGTATTTTCATACTCTTTAAACATGAAAATGTCGAGTTAACCCTACATTGGACTTGTAAAAATAAACAGTTTAAGACTCATCAACCATGACAGGACCAAACCATTCCTTCTTAGAATTCATAAAAAATGCTTCGGAGGACTCATCCAAAGAATGAGCTTACAGGACAAGCAAATGTTATCCTCCTCAAGATTGACAAAAATAAAGAGGTACTTGCTAGTAATGGTGGGGGGGAATTGGAAAAAGGTATTAGTTTTTGCATTCATTTAAAGGCTGTATATCACTCTTGAACATGACACTTCGTCACACTCATGTCTGAGTTGATTAATCCATTTGTCTTACAGTGAATCGAACCTCACTGAAAGTCTTCAGCTGGTTTTGGGTATTATCGTTAAGTCAAATTTTGGCAAGTCAATTGTCGTGTCGCCAAGTGTTCAAGAGAAGTTCAACCTCAGTTCATGTTACTTTGCAAATATTAGCCCTCATTCACGTCATCTATCCCTGAGTCAGTCCTTGCAAATTAGTTCTTCGACTTGACATGAAGTTTCGTGTCATAGGCCCTCATGCGATGTATCACTTCTGATTGACTTCAACTCACTATCTAGGAAGTTGATCTAGAAACCCTTTTCAATACCTTGAGGCTTGCATGCCTTAATGGTAGGTTTCTTGTCTTCGACGACATGTTCTCATCATTGACCTTCATTCGAAGTGATTCTATGAGTGTTTGAGTACATATCACCTAATCACACTTCATAGGTTGTACTGAGAGTACCTTGAGAGCCATTTTCATTATTGGTGGTTTCTCCCGCACTTGTTAATGGTTCACATCATTTGCTGATAATAATGTGGTATCTACCATGTTCGACTTCAGCACATTTTTTCACATGATCATATTCGTACTATAGATCAAGAGATGGAGATCAAGACCCTAGATCTAGTTTCATCCATCCAGGCTGCGAGGAGTTATGTATTCATGCTTATGTAGATAGATTCATAACAGATGGTTGTGTCCATACTGTGTATAGTATCGATATGATTCTAGGTTATTTTTGTACTTGTTCAACGAGTTAGTTTTACTCTGAGTATGGGAATGCCTACCTTAGTGATGATTATATATATATATATATATATATATATATATATATATATATATATATATATATATATATATATATATATATATATATATATATATATATATATATATGCATTGTAATCCTTGAATGTTCATTGCAGGTTTCTGACCATTGTCTCTTATCTGATCTTTGGTATGATAAAGCACTTCAATATTTTAATGACTTTTCAGACTTCCCACTTTAGGGGGCGATCTGTTACACATAATTTTTTCACCGTGACACTTGAGGAATAAAATGGATCTCTTGCCATCCATAAACATCTTTCAATGCACTCCCTTGCAAGTCAAACATATATATTCCTTGAAAAATTTGTGAATTTTGGGTAAAATAGCATTTTGACCTGTTTAGCATGACTTTTGCACTTTTCCTATTCAGTTTCTGTACATGTACAGTTTCTTCCATTGAAACCCGCGCAGAACTTTGCTTTGTCTTCCATTACAGACTGTGCACATGAATCAATGAAAAGTAAAAATAAAAAGTAAGTTCTAGAAGCCTTGTTGGGCGAATATATCCCAAATAGAAGCTTCTTGGTCATATCTATTCAAGCCAAATGCCTCTAAACATGGAGCTAATTCACTTTGATCAAGGAAACCTAATCCCAGTATTAATGGATCTCGTCACACTTTTGTGGATCTGAAACCTCCTCTATTTGTCTTATAAATTGAGTAGAGGCTAGAGGGTTAGGGGAGTTCACAAAAGGTAGTTTTATGTTGGTAATTTTTGATTGGGAAGCTTATCATCCAAGGAAAGGATTCGAGGAATTTGGGAGGAACATCATAACATCAAGGCATGGTTGTAAGGATCTTCTTTTATCTCTGAATTAATACAATTAATCATTTTTCTCATTGTTGTTAGCTTATTGGAATAATGAATGGTTTATGCTCTTTATATATTCATTGGGTAATTTCAATTTCTAATCTCCTTGATCATTAGATTAATCTTGTTTTGAATCATTATATTGCATATGCCTTTGATCCCTTTTATGCTTGTGTTTGCGGGTCTCTACATCAGGATGGATCAGGGATCTTCATCAAAAATTTCGCAAATAGGTTAGAGAACCACTCTCCTTCTCATATTTTAATGATTTAAATGAAGTTAGCTTAGGGAAAGAGCTATTATTTTGTCGGTATGTTTCTAGTTTTCCTTTAGGAATCTAGGGAGATCGCTTCCATCCGTGGAAGGGATTTGTCCGCATAACATCCATGCTTCAACTTGTACACCCTTCTGGATCCAACTACTGATTCCCCCTCAATTCATGGGACAATATCCCAAACATCATTCTTCATGATAGAGGAATTCTCATCCACCATAGCATCTTTCCAAACCTGCTGAGAAGTTACTTCCTTATAAGTAGAAGGCTCTATGTCCACCAAGTCTGTGATCAATGCCATAAACATGTTTACCTTTGTGTATGTTTACTTTGCCTAAACATGGTGCTAGGAGCCTCGACCTGCGCCTGAGCCTCCTAAATCATCCTCTCGTCCCACTTGGCCTTCTTCCTCCCTTATGGTAGGGAGGATCTGGTTGATCTATCTTCTCTCGGCCTGGTTTCTCCTCCTCATCTTGTTGCAAATTGTGCTGTGTTACCCTCTTGCCACTAGACTATGGTTGTGGTTGAATCTGTGGTGCTGGTTGTAACCCCTGTTTGTGAGTGAGTAGCTCCTCCTTAGGTACTGCTAACTGCTCATGCTCTAAGGAAACTCTCAGAGCTTGTCTCCTAGAATCTCACATCTTGCCTGATAATTGTCTTCCTGAGTCCTGGAATATACATCCTGTATGCCTAAGATGTCTCACTATATGCCATGAAAATTCCATTTTCTCTTGTGGGATCCAACTTTTTCCTACTATCATTGGACACATTATAGTATACCTTTATGCCAAAGATCCATAAGTGTGAAACATTAAGCTTCTTACATGTGAAAGCCTCCTCCAGTGTGACTCATCCAAGCACCCTGTGTGGACTCTTCTTTTGCAGAAATACTGCAGTGTTGCATGCTTCTGCCCACAAGAACCTAAGAATATCCTGATCATGCAATGTAGCCATAACTGCTCCAATAATTCTCTTGTTCTTCTTCTCCGCCACTCCATTATACTGAGGGTTATAAGGTGTTATCCACTCTAAATATTCTCCACCATTGCCACTTCTCACTGCCTTGATTTTCTTCCTGGTTTGCTTCTCTACCAAGGCCTTAAAATCCATGAACTTGTCTAAGACCTCATCTTTATTTTTCATAAAATAAATCCAAGTTTTCCGAGAAAAATCATCGGTGAAAGTAACATAATACTTGTGTCTCATAAGTGATGGAGAAGAAAAGGTCCCACACACATCTGAATGCACCAACTCCAAAATCGCTTTGGATTTTCTATCCTAACCATGGAAATAAGACTTGGAATACTTGCCAAGCATGCATCCCTTCAACACTACACTCTTGTCAAAACCTCTTATTGGTAATCATGTGGCAATCTACTGAAGAATCTTCAACACCCCATGATGCAAGTGTCCCATAATCCTGTGCCAAAGTTCACCAACATTTTCACATCTTGACTCGTTGCTCAAGGCCGTATTTGTCTCTAACCGCAACTCATAGAGATTATTCACCCTCACATATATTTGTTTCACTACTCCTGAAGCTATATTCTTAAGGTAAGCCTCACCTCTGCTGAATATGGCATCATATCCTTTTCCTTGGAGGACAATTATTAAAACCAGGTTTTTCTTTAGTCTTGGAACATGGAGAACATCTTTGAGGTGTAGAGTATTACTTGACTTCTTCTCAAAGACGACAGTACCAACTCTCTTGGTAGCATGCTTGCCATTATTTCCAAGCTCGATATTCAGCTGCATATCCTTCTCATCCAGCTAGTTGTAATACTAATTGTACCCATTCATATAGAAAGAGGCTCCTGAATCAATATACCATGTATTGTTCTGTATTGAGCTTGCCATGCAAGCTATCAATGAGAAATACTTATCAAACTGAGAGGAAAACTCATTTACCTCAATTTATGTAGCTACATGCTCCTTATTCGACCCCTTCTTCTTCCAGTTAGGACACTTAGAAGCACAATGTCCAAAAACATGGCAATGAAAGATCTTACTTAAATCCATCTTCTTCTTGTCACCCTTTTGATTGTTCTCGCTCTTCGTGTTACCTTTCTTGCCTTTGACTTTTCCTGCAAGAGCAAGATTTTCCTCCTCCTTCTCAATCTTGGAACCCTTGCCACTGCTGCTAGAAGTCTCAACTATTCTTATGCCTTCTCCTCTTAAATGAATTCACTCCATAGGTTGTTCCCAATCCAGTAACTTATCTCGTCCAGTAATGCTTTGAACAACCTTAGTCAACCATAGTAACCATGGTTGAGCATGGTCCATCATAGTTGGCCACATCGAGGATGATCAACCACGATGAGCATAATTAACCACAGTGCACTATGGTCAGCCATTGGTGATAATAGTTGATTATGGCTAAATATGGTTAACCATAGGTGATCATGATTATCCATGATTGACCATTGTTAGCAATGGATAACCATGATTGAATATAGTTAATCATAGTTGAGTACGATTGACTATGGTTGTCCATGGTTGATTATCGCTAGCCATGGTTGAGTATGGAAGTTGACAATGGTTTAATATGGTTGATTACGGCTGACCAAAGATGATCGTGGTTTCTCATGGTTGATTAAGGTTGCTTAATGTTAATTATGGTTGACTATGGTTTCTTATGATTGACTATATTTGGATAAGATTAACCATGGTTTCCTATAGTTAATCATTGTTTGACAATTTTGAACATGATTTACCATGTTGAATCATGTATCTATGACTATGGGTTCTATGTCGACCAAATATGACCACGTTTGATCATGGTTGGCTAGGGTTGAGCATTATTACCTGTTTTGACCATGGTTGGCTAGGGTTGAGCATTATTACCTATTTTGACCATGGTTGGCTAGGGTTGAGCATTATTACTTGTGTTGACCATGGTTGACCATGTTTAACTATGAGTAAACATGATTGGGCATGGTTGATCATGGTTTACTTATTTTTTAAATTTATTTAATCTTTATTTTATTTTATTTTATACTTGAGATTAAAAATACCAATTAATTGACATTATATATTTGAGCATTCCTATCATTGAAAACAAAAAAACATAAAGTTGACTATAAATCCAAAAATTACAATAACTATTTTTCTAAAAAAAAAAGAATTTAAATAAAAACTATTTTTTTATTTGATAAAATAAACTAAAAAAATGTTAAATTTTACTTTTAAATTAAACCAAAAATAAATAAAATTTATTAAAATACGCAATTGAAAAATATGAATATAAATACACGGATGGATATATTTTATATATTAGATATACCAGTGCATATTCTCAAATACATTCTCAGTTGAACAAAATCAATGAGAAAATCTGCATTGCAAAGTCAAACTGTAATCTGCAGATTCATGAAATGAATAAGCAAGTTAGAGTATGACTGGCATTTCAATCAGGGGGAAATTAATCAACCCCATCCAAATGACGCTGTGTATTTCTGTAAAGATGCACATAAACAATAGATGTACAGGTTAAGGATAGTGTTCATCTAGTACCTTAGATAATAACAATAGCCGAAATATGAGAAGAGGATTATCTAAAACGGTTAGACAGAAAAGTCAGCAAAAAGTACGCAGGAGCTGCCAGTCGATATGAGATAGATTATCAAATAACCAGGATGAATTTGAATGGTGCAGTTTTATTTCATCTCCAGGGTGGTTTGAATCAGAGATTAACATTTTTATGCAGTTTCAGGGTTTGAATCAGACGGGTTTTTTAATTGTATGTTTGATTTTGGTGGTGGAAAACGGTCCTTGTAGCTGAAGAAATGGGTAATCTGTTTACCAAAAAGCCGAAGGTTACAGATGTGGACAGGGCGATATTATCGCTTAAAACCCAGCGGAGAAAGCTTGCACAGTACCAACAACAGGTAGTTGATTTAATTTTTATTTTCAGATATATATAAATTTTTTTATTGTGATTGTCTGTAGTGGGGTTCTCTTGTGTTTTAGAATTCACTTTTCGCTGCCTTGTTTCCGATTCTCTGCCTTGTGCACGACAAGTTCTCCTGCGCCCAGCACAAACCCCAGTGGCCCTACCCTCCTCAGATGACCATTGATCTTCCCAAACACATGAATATCAATTATATTTATAAGCAAGCTGCTCTCAAATGAACCGAGATTTTTAGTATTGCTATATACAGGGTTTCTGCCCATATATGCCTTAAAGAAAAAATGGAACGCAAAGTTTATTGCCACTGCTATAATGGATCCTGGAACATCAGAAGTTTTTGTTCCATAAACTTATATAATGCTTGGACTAATCACGAAGTACAGAACTCAATGCTGGTTGTGAAATTGTGATTTTTTGCTACTCACAAGTGTAAAGAAAGAAGTGGATTGGTAAAGAAGGCATTAAAATTGGAACTCAATCATCCCTTAGATCATGTTTGGAAACTTCAAGAATTTGAAAGAGTGAGTGGATTGCCACAAAATTTGCTTGTTTGCAAAGTTGTTGAGAATTTCCAACCCCCACAACTTGTAATGAATGTACTTGCAACAAACTAAAGTTGACTCAATCTTGTTTGCCAAATGTCACTGGTGATCAATACCGGACAATTTGGAATGGAAGAAACAATGCTTTGGGTCAAGGAGATACTTGAAAAATGGATTTTATCAGAACAGATAGGCCCTATAATGGAATTGGGACTTTGTTTTATCTTTATGTGGCTATATATCCACAAGCAACTAATTGATTTGAGAGTGTGTCCTTGGTCAAACTCAAATTCTTGTCTCTATTTTGAGGTCTTTGGCTCCCTGTTAGTGGCGTGCTTCTGCTAGCATGTAGCTAAGCTATGTTTTTCTCTTCTCACAACTTGAGAAGAATGCAAAGCCCAACATTGGTGGATTGTGTGAGCCCTTCTTCCACTAAAACTGAAAATGAAGTTAGACTTGGAAAGTTGTGTGCAGACTTGGGAGTTAGACTCAATGTTGCGAAAATTCGGCAATGGTCCAAAAAATGAAAAAATCAAAAAAATCAGGAAAAAATCGGTAAAAATCGCAAAAGATTGGAAACATTAAAAAAAGAAATATTTTTTTTCAAATTATTAATTATCTAAAGCATCAACGATTTTTACGATTTTTTTGGCGATATTTATGATTTTATCGCGATTTTTACGATTTATCCCACAAGACCCAAGTCTGCCCTCCTTTCAAGCTTCTCCAACAAGTCAAAGTCAACTCTAGTCAACACCTTCAAAACTCGGTCAAACTGCAGATTTCTGGCCCCTGCAACTGAATTTCCCCCCCTGCAATTAGGTCTGCAATTTCGGCTCCTGCAACAGCTTCAGAATTTTGCACGTGTGAGAGAATTAGGGCAGATTTCTTCCTCCTTTGACCTTCACTCTCTCTCCTTTGACATTTTGCTCTTCTTCTTGACTTTCTCGCTGGTTTTCTCTCTCTTGTTGGCACAAAAATCGAACTTGCTTGAGATGCTCCAAATGAGAACGAGTTGTACTGTATTTATACAAATCTACGAGGTCGAATGGGTCATCACTTCCAGGGCGGACTTGTCCAGGCAGGGCTGACTTGGTCATGTGGGGACAAAATTGACATTTTTGACTTACATAAAAACTTTGTCCACTTTCTTTTCAAAGTCCAAATGGGACTTGACTCTAGTACAATAATTTGACTCATGACACTATTTTTTTGACTCAATAAACCCTAGAAGCATGAAGAACATGCTTGACCTGATTAAGAAATTGACTTGAGCATGAAACCCATGCTTGAATTTATTTATTTATTTTTTGTTTGTTTGTTTGTTTCGCTCGCGCTTTTACATAAAATATATAATTACATAAGTACAATGACAATTATGAAGACCAAACCTAGTTACAATTTTCAACAGGTGATGGGCCTACACCACAGGAAGTGAACCTAAATCCTAGAAAACCAAAACTTAAACCAGACTCCACAACAGCATTTCCCACTTTAAATCTCAAACTATGAGAGGTTGAGACTTCAGAGAACTGATAGTAACGGCAATTTGGAGAGCATTAGCACAGTCCTAGCAATTGCATGGTCAAAGTGTAATAGCAGGCATTTGGAGAACAGATTACACTCCTTTGGTGAGTTTGAAGTGTAACATATGTAGAAATTTTCCTTTGAATTTCTTTTAACAGTCTAATATTTATTACTCAGATCAGAAATTTTAATTCAGAATTTTGTTTATAAGAATGTTGAATCTGAATCTCTACTATGAATCTGAATATAAATTTGATTCCCCAATTCTTGGGACGACTACCACTCTTGCACTGGAATTTTTAGCTGATTCCTATGATTGGTATTTTGATGCCTTGGCTCATTATGCCCAATTCTATTTCCAGTGAAACTCCTCATCTTTGTAATTTGGTACTTGTCCATAATAAGTATAAAAATCTATAACAAAATAAACCAGCATAAATCCATCTTAACCTAGGATCTTTTAGGGATCTGTTTCTTCTCATCCTTCTTGGTGCTTATTAGATCTGGGGTTAGGATAGATCTATGCTGGTATGTAATTCAAATCGTCCAATAGATTATATTGAATGATTGCTCTATGAAGGAAGAAAATGATTTAGGCCTTGAGAAATACTGACCAAGCTCTTCTCTTTCATTGTATGGGCATCTTGTGTTGGAGGTCTTTCTTTCTGCTTCATGTCTTCTTATTCTGCTTGTAGCTTTCCTATCTTGTCTCCAGAAAATGCAATTTCCTGCATCAACCTTTCCATGGCTTTGTTGCATTTATCTTTTGCAACTGATATTTCAAAAATGGGGTCACCGAAATGAGCAGACTGGAACATTAGAGTTCCCTTCTTCTGGAAATAGTTGACAAAATCTTGTTGAGGGATGAGCTGGTCTGCAACTGTTGGTTCCTTTTCTCCAAGCAGTGGATCTCTTTGATCAACTTCTGATTCTTCCCCTAGATTTTTTGAATTTTTTGATTGCACTCATGGAGTTTATCCTTTTTGTTTGCTTTTCACATTGTTGTAATTTCTAATAACTTTGAAATATTAATTTGAACAAATTGCCAGTTTCATATATGCAGTGTATGGATCTAATAAAGAAAAGTGCTTAATAACCACTGTAAAGTGGTGTGACCATTTCTGAAATCATTGCTGGGTGGTATGAAAGAAGAATGAAGTTCCGGGGGATTGAGGTATACTCCAAGGGAAATAATCAATACGGTGCTCCAAGTAATTTGCTACGTCCGTTAATACATTTATTTGGTAAATTTAGCTACTTAACCATTAATTAATATACAAAGAAATACATGCTTTCCAGGCTATCAAACATTTGATGATTCTGCCTGTGATGTTCTTCAGTATTAACAGAGCTGTTCGTAGTATCAGCATAGCTATTTAGCCTCAGGAACCTTGATATAACAATATAAAAATAACATAAGCTGTTTCTGAGACAAATAATTGCCAACCAGCAGTCTGTTTTACGAGTCAAAACAAAAGATATGCCCCTCCTAGTATATAACATGAAATATTAATTAAAAAAAATAACTCAGACCAGTCAGGGAGGCACCTCCTCGGTCTTTGAGGCTGGGTCCACCTAGATGTAGACTGGATTGGTGTTTTCTTGGGCCTCCGTGGCTGTCGTCTTGTTAATTTTGGACAACTAGGTCCAAACTCCATGTTGTGATGCTCAGATGAAGATGCCAATATTTTTATTGGATTCCTCTTTCGGAGAGGTGCAAAATCAATGTAAAGATCATCTTGATCCAATGAGCAGAACATTTATTTTGAATTTATTCAAAATATGTGTAGGTCAGCCTGAAATGAAATGTAGGCTTGAAGCCCCATCCGTTGTGTCACACACCCTCACTGATGGATATAAATAGGTCAACATTGGAGGTCATTTTCACTCATCCATCACATCACATTCTCTCTCCTCATCTGATTGGTGCGATCATCTATTGGAGTCTCTTCTTCACTCACACATGGGAAAAAGCAGCAGCTAGGGTTTCCAGCGCAGAAATTGACCAGCGTTGACTTTGGTCAATGCTTGGTCAAATTGACCTGAAACTCTCCGAAAACTTCAATCTCATCAATCTGCATTTTTTGGCACAAAAACCGAGGTTGGATGTTGACTTTGACTTGGTTGTGTTGACTTTCTTGTTGCTGCTATTTGCGCTGACTTTCGTTGACTTTGGGTTGACTGATCTGGCTGTTCGTGAGGGTTGTGTGACACTTTTGGTTGGCTGACCATATTGAGACTTTGCTGGTTGAAGCATTTTGTTGACTGCCATAACACACCAACACTACACCAACACTTATATATATTTTTGGCTTGTCTTCTGTCGATCTACTAGTATGTTCTATCTGCATTTTACTTTATTGTTTATGTGATTGGTGACTGATATTGGGGATAAATATTAAAGTTGCATCAAACATAGAACATCTACAAAAATATTACATGGTATTAGAGCTGAGGTGAAGACAAAGCCCAAGTTTATAGCAATCACTGAAGAAGAGCATGGGTACCTCAAACTATAATGGCTTTAAAGTTGATGACAAATTGACTGGGAAGGAAGACTTCCATGCTTGGAAGATGACATTGGATCTTATGTTGGAAGACCAAGATGTCATGGACTATGTGCAGGGTAAAATCCACGAGCCTCCATCCACTGCACCTGCTGCCACCAAGTCAAAGTATAAGAAGGGGGAAATCAAAGCAAAGCTGATGGTCAGGGTCTCAATTCATAAGAGTCTGTGTAGAAATTTGATAACCCAACCTCGGTTTTCAGTTTCTCCTTATTTCTCCCATAAAGTTAAATGCCCATTCCCATAGCATTCAACAAGCTGGAAAAATAAATATTTTCTGAAAACACATTCTGGAAATTTCATAGTGTTGAAATGCAGAAATAAAAACTCAGAAAAATAAATCAGCCACACAGAATTTTGACACGCTGATTTTTGGTCAACTTGACCCTGGAAAAACCCCCTACAACTCTTGGGGAAAACCAGTTCGAAAGCTTCTTTTTATTTCTGAATATGCTTTTATAGTGAATAGTAAAACACAGAAAAATTACAGCAAATACAAAACCCACTTATCTCGATTTTCGTGTCAACCTCCAATCTGGAAAATCGTGCCAACAGCAAAACAAAAATTTACAAGAAAAATACAACAATAAATACTGTACTTGCGCCTAGAAAAACGTGCCCAGATTTCTTCCTATACGGTACTATACGGACAATACAACAACACCTTTCTCGATTTTCATGCCCAGAAAATCTGCCTCGAAAATCATGCCCTTTGCTGCTGAATCTGCTCCTCGAAAACAATGCAATACTTGCCTTGGAAAACGTGCTAAACAGTGCTGTACGAATTTTTTGCCTTGGTAAACGTGCCAATAAATGTTGCTGTACAGAAATGTTGCCTTGGGAAATGTGCCCTTTTGCTGTACGAATTTTCTGGGTAGCTATACAGCTCTCCCTTTGCTTAGAAATTTCTCTTCAGCTTTTTCTCCTCCTCTCTCAATCTGCTCATGAAAGAATGAATGACCTTTTCCCTCATTTTCCTCCTTTAACCTAACCGTAAGTGACTTTTGGGGAATCCCTAAATCCAATGGCTGAGATAGCTTTAGATCTAGGGCTGAGATTAAATGCTTATTTAAATCTCACTTTCTATTTTTTAATTCACCCCACTTTAATAAACCCACTTAGTCATTTATTTCCAAGGTCACTTTTCACTTTCTAATATCACATTGACTTTATTAAAGTCACTTTAAAATTAGACTTAGTAACTTTATCACTTAAAGTCATTTTTAAATTAGATTTGACTTTATAACTTTATAAAGTCACTTTAGGAGAAAAATTAAAGTCTTTTGGACACTTTTCCCTAGGCCAAAGATCAAAGCCTCAGTGGAACCACCGTCCTTTCGTAATATCAACACTCCTCTTACTGAGAATGTGTTCCTCACCATACCCATCTTTGCTCGAAGTAGACATGCTTGCCTCGTGGTAAGGCTTTGCAAGAATATCGCAACTCCGCTCATCACAATACCTGCTTCACACCTCTTCTCAACATAGTCCCCGATGAAAGTGATATTTTGATCCCTGACATGCTTTGACTGTCATGAAAATACTTCAGATTCTCCGTGAGTTTAATGCAACTTTGATTATCACAGTAAATCACTGAAGGTCTCAATGGCTGACCAAATAAGCCAAACAATATCTTGCGAAGCCATATGGCCTCACAACTAGCTAGACTGGCTGCCATGTACTCTTCTTCCGCTGAACTCAATGCTACTGACTGCTGCTTTTGGCTGAACCATGACACAACTACCGAATTCAACCCAAAACAACACCCTGAAGTGCTCTTCCTATCAAAAGCACAACTTGCCCAATCAGAATCAGTCTACCCTGCCAATCTCACTCCATCTCCCTGTCTATAATCCAAACCATAATCCACTATCCCCTGCAAGTACCACAAATGTGTTTTGCAACAACCTAGTGCACTCTCCTGGGCTCACAAATGAACCGTCTCATCGTGTTGAGTGAAAACACATATCTCGTCTAGTGTTGACCAAATACATCAAGGAACCAATCACTGCTCTGTTAATAGGATCATACAACTCGACCGGCCGTGAAGCTTCTTCCAGTTGGTGATCATCGGTGTCGACATGGGTTTACAATCCTCCATGTGGAATCTACCAAGGATGTCCACAATATACTTCCCCTGCCCCAAGAAGAAATGCCCCTCCTCCTGCCACACCTCCAAACCCAAAAAGTAATGCATCAAGTCGATGTCCTTCCTCTCAAACTCCGCCGCAAGATCTCTCTTGCAGTGCTCTATGAGTCTCTCTGCACCCGTAATGATCAAGTCATCCACATACAACACCAGAATGAGAGGCTCCTCACCTATCACAATATAGTAAAGGTTCGGATCTGCCTCACTCTTTGTGAAACCCATCTCCTGCAAGTATGTATCTATCCTGGAGTACCAAGCTCTGGGAGCTTGCTTCAGGGCATAAAGGGCCTTCTTCAGTCTGCACATATGGGACTCCTTCCCATGCACCTCAAAGCCCTGTGGCTGCTCAATGTACACCTCCTCCCGTATGAAGCCATTGAGAAATGCAGTCTTCACATCCATCTGGTGGATCTTCTAACCCATATCTACTGCTATCGATATAATTGAGCGGATAGAAGTATATCGAGCCACGGGAGCGAAGGTCTCCTCATAATCAACTCCCTCTACCTGGGAGAACCCTCTAGCCACAAACCTCACTTTGAATTTCTCAACATCGCTTATCCAAGATGTGTTTTACCTGTGTGCTTCTATCTTCAGTAACCACGGATTTTCCCTTAGGCCTCGGTACCACCTACCAAAAATAATTATTCATGATAGAAGAATACTCCTCTTGCATGGCCTCTCTCCAGACCTACTGGCTAGCTGCCTCCTCATAGCTAGAAGGCTCAGAGTCAATGATGTTGGCAACCATTGCCATATAGCTACAGAACCTCTCAGGTGGTCTGCTCTCTCTGACCGGCCTCTTCGGCCCAGCAACAGATGTGGCCTCTCTCAAGGTATCTTGAAGCCACTTGTGCTTCCTCTTCCCTGAGCACACTTCTCCCACCGGAGAATGAAACTCGTTCTCATCATCAGGAGTCTGAACTCCTGACTGTCTGTCTGCTATCCTCCTGCCTGAACCTGAACCTGTAGACGCTGAAGTACCATGTGAACTGTCCATCAGTGGACTCCCTAGTGAATTGCTCTGTGGACTGCTTTGAATGCTGCTCGAAGCACCACCCCTCTGAATCTGTGAGCCACTGCTCACTGATGGACCTGACACCGTAATCGATGTACCTCCAGATCCTCTTGATCCCTGCCCACTGGATCCCTCTGACTGACTCAGCTACTCTTGAGGGTCTAGCAGATCCAGATACTCTAACTCTCGTGACCTCCTGAAAGCCCTATCTGTTTGTCCTCCTCAAATTTCACATCCCGCCTGACAACAACTCTCCTCTGTGTGGGAATATAAATTTGAAAGGCTTTCGAGGTCTCACTGTAGCCCACAAAGATACCATTCTCTGCGGTGGGCTCTAGCTTGGTCCTCTTCTCCTTGGGTACGTAGGAGTATGCAATACACCCAAAGATACGAAGATGACCAACATCAGGCTTCTTCTCAGAAAAAGTCTCCTTCAGAGTCACATGCCCCAAGGCACGATGTGGACTTCTGTTCTGCAAATATACAACAGTGTTGCAGGCCTCTGCCCACAAAAACAATGGTAACCCCTGATCATGTAGCATGGCTTTGGCAACCCCTCCGATGGATCTGTTCTTCCTCTTCGCAACCCCATTCTGCTGGGGGTTGTAAGGAACTATGAAATCCCTCCTAATGCCTGCCTCCGCACAATAATCAACAAACTCACCAAGGGTGTACTCCCCTCCATTGTCCGACCTCAGGGACTTGGTCTTCCGACCTGTCTGAGTCTCCACAAGACCTCTGAACTCCTGAAACCGCTTGAAGACCTCACTCTTGGTCTTCAAGAAATAAATCCAGGTCCTCCTGGAGTGATCATCAATGAATAAAACATAATACTCATATCCACTCAATGAAACATGAGACATCCGACTGCTCACATTGAAATGAATCAAATAACGTATCCCAGTCCATTTGCTGTCATTGCTGGGAAAAGGGGATTTGGAAAACTTGCCCATAGCACATCCTTTGCATGTATCAAAGTGATCAGTACTAAAATCTGGCACACTTGTAGTGATCTCCCGCAATGTCCTCAAGGCTCCATGATACATGTGCCCCATCCTGCAGTGCCAAATCTCGCACAGCTTTGAACTGCTAGCTCTGCTGCCGGTACTACTGCTCAATGCCAAAAGGGGCTGAAACGCAAACTTGTACACCTTTGCATGGCGTATACCAATCACTCTAGCTGACTCAGCTGGAGCGCCCCTGGGATATATCAGCACCCGTCCTCTCCTGAACAATATCTCATATCCTCTATCCTCCAATGCTGAGACGGATATGAGGTTCTTCCTCATCCCTGGCACATATAGAACATCTGACACCTTCAAGGGAGGTTTGGGTTTCCTATCAAATGTCAATATCCCCACACCGACTGCTCTAACAACGCTGTCATCTCCGAGTACTACCTCTATATTAGTGCCACTCTTTGAAAGCTCTGAGAAGTACTCACGGACTCCTGTCATATGATGTGAAGCCCCATTGTCAACATACCAGATACCTGAAGATGCTCTGCTAGTGGAGGGAAATGCACACTCTCTCTCAACCTCCGTGGCAGATGATCCTACACTAGTGGACTCAAAAGCAATGAACTCAAACTCTTGGTCAAAGCTATCCGAAAAGTCCAATATCTCTGCTGATGCTGCCATGCTCTGGTTCTTCCCCTTCTTCTTCTCCAGACACACAACTGCATAATGTCCCATCCTTTGACAGTAACGACACTTCACCTTGGAATAGTCCTTCTCCTTGTTCAGCTGCTTACCTTTACCTTTGCCTTTGCCCCCACCACCACTTGTGGAAGCTTGCTTCTTTCCCTTGCCTTTCTTGCCTCCTGCTAACAGTGCTACATCCTCATCTTTCTCAACAGGTTTGGCTGCCCCAAGCTGGCTCTTCCTGATTTCAGTCTGTATGCAATCATCCCAGAACCTCTCCCAAGTAGGAAGGGTCTCACGTGCACAAACCCCATCAGCAAAGTTCAGCCATGAACTGGGAAGGCCATTCATTGCAATCCGCACCAACTCAGTCGGTGGAATGACCTCTCCAACTGATGCCAATGCATCTCTCACGTTAGTGATCTTTGTGAGATATCCAGTAGCACTATCAGTCTCACCCATCTTAATGGTCTTCAGCGTCTCCCTTAGAACCATTTTTCTGTTCTCATTGGTACTCTGGTAGAGATTGATCAAGGCTGTCCACATCTCATGAGCATATCTTTTTCCTCTCACATGAGGCTGCTACCAATGCATCTCTCACATTAGTGATCTTTGTGAGATATCCAGTAGCACTATCAGTCTTACCCATCTTAATGGTTTTCAGCTTCTCCCTTAGAACCATTTTTCTGTTCTCGTTGGTACTCTGGTAGAGATTGGTCAAGGTTGTCCACATCTCATGAGCATATCTCTTTCCTCTCACATGAGGAATGACATGGTCTTTAATACCATCCAGAATCAGTGTCTTACCCTTGTTATTAAAGTCTGCCAACTGAACAACATCAGTAGGCATGTTAATAGGGTGCTGTTGGATATGCACCATTATACCCCAGACTTCTGCCTCCTCAAAGATGCTCTGCATTATTTCCTTCCATACACTGTAGTTACTATGTCCATCCAACCTATCCTCCTTCCTCAAGCCCAAAGACATGCTTGCTGTCTTAAATACATTGAAAATAACACTGCTGTAGTAAAAGGTACTGTTTTCTGTGTGAAAAATCAGCTTGCTGTAATTTTTCTTCTTACTGTCCCAAACTGCACTTTTGAGCAAAATAGCTCTGATAGCATGTAGAAATTTGATAACCCAACACCGGTTTTCAGCTTCTCCTTATTTCTCCTATAAAGTTAAATGCCCATTCCTATAGCCATATATTCAACAAGCTGGAAAAATAAATATTTTTTGAAAACACAAATTCTAGAAATTTTAGAGTGTTGAAATGCAGAAATAAAAACTCAGAAAAATAAATTAGCCACACACAAAAATTTGACACGTTGATTTTTGGTCAACTTGACCCTGGAAAAACCCCCTACAACTCTTGGGGAAAACCAGTTCGAAAGCTTCTCTTTATTTCTGAATATGCTTTTACAATGAACAGTAAAACATAGAAAAATTACAGCAATTACAAAACCCACTTATTTGGATTTTCGTGTCAACCTCCAATCCAGAAAATCGTGCCAACAACAAAACATAAATTTATAGGAAAAATACAATAATAAATACTGTACTAGCTGCCTAGAAAATCGTGCCCAAATTTTTGCCTGTACAAACAGTACAACAACACCTTTCTCGATTTCCGTGCCTAGAAAATTTGCCTCGAAAACTGTGCCCTTTGCTGCTAAATTTGCTCCTCGAAAACAATGCTGTACTTGCTTGGGAAAACGTGCTAAACAGTGCTGTACAAATTTTCTGCCTTGGTAAACGTGCCAATAAATGCTGCTATACGGAAATGTTGCCTTGGGAAATGTGCCTTCTTGCTGTACGGATTTTCTGTGTTGCTATGCTGCTTTCCTTTCGCTCAGAAATTTATCTTCGGCTTTTTCTCCTCCTCTCTCAATCTGCTCATGAAAGAATGAATGACCTTTTCCTTCATTTTCCTCCTTTAACCTAACCCTAAGTGATTTTTGGGGAATCCCTAAATCCAATGGCTGAGATAGCTTTAGCTCTAGGGCTAAGATTAAATGCTCATTTAAATCTCACTTTCTATTTTTTAATTCACCCCACTTTAATAAACCCACTTAGTCATTTATTTCCAAAGTCACTTTTCACTTTCTAATTTCACATTGACTTTATTAAAGTCACTTTAAAATTAGACTTAGTAACTTTATCACTTAAAGTCACTTTTAAATTAGATTTGACTTTATTAAGTCACTTTAGGAGAAAAAAAAATTCTTTTGGACACTTTTCCCTAGGCCAAAGATCAAAGCCTTAGGGAACCACCTGTCCTCCAATTACCAAATTTCAACAGTCTGATTGCCTACATCTCTGAGCTGGATACATCCAAGGAGATGTATGATAAGTTGGTCAACATGTTCAAGGCCAACAATGCAAATCAAGTCCTATTCTTCAAGAACCAATTGAAGAATCTGAAGAAAGGCAGGAATGAATCCGTTCAATCATATTTTCTGAAGCTGACTGAGATTAGGAATAATCTTCTGGCTATTGGGGAGACAATAGCTGATCGAGAGATGGTTCTCACTGCACTTGAAGGTCTTTCATTCGAATGGCATGTATTCAACACTACCATTCTCAATAACAAGTTCATACCTGACTTTGACGAAGTACTATCGAGATGTGTATAAGAAGAGACAAGGATGAAGGAATATGAAAATGATGGAAATGTTGCCTTCATTGCTCGTGCTAAGAAGAAGAAATTTGGTGGTCCGAAGAACGAAGGAAGAGCAGGGACCCAAGGGAAGAATGGTAAATGTTACACTTGTCACAAGCCTGGTCACTATGCTAGAGAATGCCCTTACAAGAAGGATTCCCCTGATGATGTCATGACAACAACAGCAACCGGAGGAATGGAAATCAAAGGAAGAACAGGTTTAAAGGAAAGAGGAAGGCTTCCTCTGGTGGAAATGGACAACCTTACAAAAGGTCAAGAAATTCCAGGTATGAGGAATCAAATGTTGTTGATGATAAAAGAAATGAATTCATTCTTGTATCTGCCCTCTCTGCTGCATCTCCACTCGACACTGTGGATGTCTGGTTGATAGATAGTGGTGCCTCAGGGCACATCACTGTGTAGAAATTTCTTGTTTTCCCACTCCGGTTTTCAGTTTCACCTTATTTCTCCTTTTAGTTAAATGCCCTTTCCCATATCCTTTTTTTTCACAAAGAAAAAGTTCGTAACTTTTCAATTAATGATCAGCTACATGTTACATAAGGCTGTAGTATAAACTACTGTTCAGTCCAATTCAATTACAGTCAGCCACACAATCAAAAACTGTAGGCAATCACAGTCCCAAAACATAAAACATCAGTAATGAAACTAGTGTCATATAGTAAGTTCGGTGCATAACTTACTAACTCCTGTAGAACCTAAGTATAAATATGAAATAAATACATGCCGAATATATATGTAGGGGAGGTAGAAACAAAATCTCCCAGAATATAGCTGTACTACTACACATCCAAAACAGGAGGAGCCTCCTCAATAAAAGGCCGGTGATAATATCTGTAGATCTGTCCTGCAGTATGTTCAGTGATGTGCCAGGTACCCCAAGTCAGCTCCAAAGCTTTTTTGGACAGTTGATCAGCCACTTTGTTCCGAGACCTGTAAATATGAGTCACTGTGATGGAGTCAAATAGTGCTCTGAGATGGTGAACCTCGCGCAGCAGTGCAAACAGTGTGTGCGAGTGACAATGAGATAGGTTGTTAAACCAATTGGTCACAAGAAGAGAATCGCCAAAGATCTAGATGGAGTCACAGTGAATGTCCCGAGCAAAGGTGAGAAGAAGTCTGAGGCTTTGCAGTTCGGCGTAGTTGTTGGTTCCTGGTCCTAACCCCATTCTGATGTAGTAGTAGTGTTGGTCATTCAAATAAAGAACAGCGCCCCCCCCACAACCATGAGCGTTGGATGCACCATCAAAGTATGCCCACGCCCGGCTGTGATCAATGGTTTCTGGGGTCTCATGAGATGGCTTGCAGCATATACTGTCCTCAGGAATGAGCCGAAAAGTGGCAAGAGATGCAGCGCAAATCCGTTCACAGTCAATGGGAATATCATTGAAAATCTGTTTGTTTCGCCCTATCCATATTTCCCAAGCCACGATTAGAGGGAGGTTGCGGAATTTTGGACTGTGTGCAGAGTGCTGCCACCAAAGAGTCTAGGCCTCTAATAAAGTGGCACCCTGCCAATTAAAGCTCCAACCCAATTCTATTATAATCCGAGACCAAATGTTAAGGATAATGTTACATTGCAGGAATAAATGGAGTGCGTCCTCACTGTCATTTAGACAGTAACAGCACCTAGATGCCCCGTGGTAAGCCCTTCTGTGAAGGAATTCCGTGGTAGGAATACAGTCTCTCAGCATGCACCAGAACAGAAGTCTGTGCTTGTGCGGGGATTTTAATTTCCAAATGGTACTCCACCACCAGTCCTTTATGGTGGGTTCCCTGTGCTTGATAAGTTCGAGGTAACCTAACTTTGGAGTATAATGCCCATTTTTTGAAACAGCCCAAATCAAAATGTCCTCTCGGTCAGAGATGCGAATGTTGGTAGCTTTTAGTGCCCAGATAAATTGCTGCCAGACTCGAGTGCCCTCCAGAGGGATCCCAAGGTCATTCGCCTGTAGCCAGGCTTGTTCTCGCCATGAGGAGTGTACCCAATCAACAATCTGTGCCAGATATGTGATGTTTCTGTGGGCTAGATGTTCAATGATAAGTGCCGGCAGTTTATGATATTCTCCACTCCCCGACCAGGAGTCAGTGCCAATGCGAACCGCAGTTCCCGACCCAATTTGCCAAGAAAGTCCATTCTGAAGAATGTGTGCTGCCCTTGTGATAGCCTTCCATATGATTGAAGCCCCCGAATTCAGAGTGATGCAGCCTCGGATCCATTCAAGAGGACTTTGGGGAGATATATATTTAGCTACCATGACCTCCTTCCATAGGCTCTGTCCTGTCATTAAGTGCCAGCCCATCTTAGCCGCAAGGGCCCGAGAAAAAAGGTGGAGATCCTTTAACCCCCAGCCACCCCATTTTTTGGGCAAATTGATACGATCCCAGGCAATCCAGGCAAACGTGGATGCCTTACCTTGGTTGCGCCAAAGGAATTGTCTGCAGATGCACTTAATCCGATTAGTAATGCCAATCGGAATCCAGGCCAGGGTCATCCAATAGACCGGTATGGCCTCCAGTACAGACTTTATGAGGATAAGTCTACTAGCCCTGGTTAACCATCGGTTATACCATACGTTAATTCTGCGCTCAATTTTTGCTATGAGCCAGTTCCAGTCCTTGATCTTATAGTCATTTGGTTTGATGAGATACCCCAAGTATTTGAGTCCGCCATTGATATCAGTGCAGACATAGTCAAATAGATTCCTAGAGGTGTCTTGTTCCTGTCTCGTGCAACCCGTCATGATGATAGAGGATTTGGTGCAATTTGGTACCATACCGGTAGCCCTACAAAACCATTTCAGGAGCAGATCAAATTGAACAGAGTCTTGTCTAGTGCCATTTAGGAATATAAGTACATCGTCTACAAATAAAAGCTGAGTAAGATATAAATTATCAATGATCCGGAGTCCCTGTAGTGACCCTCTTTCTTTAGCATTATTGATAAGCACAGAGAGGCCCTCCATGACGAGGACAAATAGTAATGGTGAAAGGGGGCAGCCCTGACGGAGTCCCCGCCCTGCATGGAAAAAATCAGTAGCAGTACCATTGATCAATATGCTGAAGGTAGCGTGACAAATGCAGCCCATAATCCAGTTGATAAGGGTATGAGAAAACCCAGAGTGGATGAGGATGAGGTGAAGGTAACTCCAGTCAACTTGGTCAAAAGCTTTAGTGAGATCAATCTTGAGAATAGTCGATTTCAGTCGGAGAGATTTGATAGAGTGAAGTGCCTCCTGGGCTGTACCAATGGCCTCATGAATTTGCCTATGGTGCAGAAAAGCAAATTGTTCTTTTTCAATATGATCAGACAGGAAAGGCTTGATGCGGTTTGCAATAATTTTGGAGATGATCTTGTAGATACAGTTACATAGCGAAATGGGTCTGAAATCATTGAAACTGGTTGGTTTGTCCGATTTAGGAATAAGTGCAATAAAAGTGGTGTTAAATCCATCATAAATCCTGCCCCGCACCCCGCTATCTTCAATCATAGCCAGAAGGTCTGCTGAGATGAGGTCGGAGAAGTGGATGAAAAACTCAATGGGCCAGCCATCAGGCCCCGAGCTTTTGTCCCGCTTGAACCATTTCAATACACCCTCCAGTTCACCCATGGTGACTGGGGAATTGAGATCATCCTGCTGCTCCTGTTCCACGAAGAGTTTAAAGTTTTGAGTAATGCACAGGATATCCGGGAGATTAATAATTGTAGAAGCCCTATACAGATTGGAAAAGTGTCTGGTACCCAGCTCAGATAGCTGTGCATGCATTCTCGCAGTAAAGCCATTTCGATCTGTCAGTTCCCAAATGGTGTTAGCAACCTTGCGACCATTTGCATGCTGCTGAAAAAATTGTGTTTTCGTCACCGGCCTGTATCCAAATAGCCCGACTTTTGAGCCTCCAATCTTCCTCTTTCTGTTTCAGCAGTTTGGCCTTTTTGGTCTCAAGTGCGAAAAGTTGTGCCCTGGCTTCCTCGTTATTATATCCCAACAGATCACCATTGTTGAGAGAGCCAATTTTTTCCTCAATACTGTGCAGAGCCTCCCTTTCCAGTTTCTTTTTATTCCGAACCCACTGTATGGTAAGGTTCTTTATTCGATTAAGATTTTCATTGATAACCCTGCCAGGGTCAAAATCCATCGAAGGTCTAAAGTGCTGCCAGGTCCGAGTGACCAGCTGGTTATAATCAGGATCTCGCAACCATCTGGAGTTGAATTTGTATGGGGGGCGAGCTCTATTAGGCCCACATTCAAACTCCAGGAAGATGGGCGAGTGATCAGATTTGCCTCCAGATCCCACCCATTGACGTGCACGAGACAATACAGGGAGGAGGTCCTGTTTAATAAGAAATCTGTCAAGTCTGCGAGCCAGAGCTGCGTTAACAGTCCTCCTGTTCCGCCAGGTAGGTTGTAATTTGGTAGTCTGAATGTCTACAAGATGAGAGGCACCGAGCTCTGAGTTAAAAAACTCAGCCAATGGGTCCGGGGTGGCCAGGGGTCCCCAAGATTCAGCAATACCCAAAGAGAAATTCAGATCTCTGCCCAAAATGAGATGGGGGAGAGTTATAAGTGAACAGGACAAAAGGGAGTGCCAGAAGTGCTCTCTGTCAGAGCAGGGTCCATAAACATTGACCAGGGTAAACTCAATCTCAGAGCTACCAAACAATACATTCATCGCAAGAACACCTGTCCGGCCCCAGCAGTTTAACATTCGGGTGGTTTTATTGTTGATGCCAAGAGCACATCCTCCAGATCTACCACGAGCATCAAGTGTGATGAAGGACCAATCAGGGAGGAAAGAAGATAATATATCAGTCACCTCCAACCCCACCCCTAGCGTTTCTTGCAGAAATAGTATGTCAAAGGGCTTTTGTGCTAACAGTTCTCTGAGGGCCAATCTCTTATCGGGGTTGGCCAGTCCCCTGCAGTTGAAGGAGAGACAAATCATGATGTAACAGTGATCAAGGGTCTTCGTGCTCTAAGGACCCGCATAAGAGAAGATTGTGTGCCTGCTTCCACTTCAAAGTTAGCCCGTTTGATGGCCTTTGCTAGGGCAGAAGGTCTGCCACAAGATTTGGAGGGTAAGCTACCTGGACCCGGCCCAATGCCAAATACCTCACCAGATTGAGGGTTGGTTAAGGATCTAAGAAAATAGTTATGCTTCGAAGAGTGAGTCTCTGAAGAGGTGACAGAATGGCCAGGGGAGGGCTCAGCAGATGAATGATGGATGATAGGGGAGAAAGGAGTGGCCGAGGCGATGGTGTAGCATACAGATGGGAGGTTAAATGATGTATGTGTCACACTCGATGATATACAAGGTAAAGAGAAAGCAGATGGCTGGTTGTGTGGTACAATAACAGATACATCAAACGGCAAAGTAATGGATGAAGAAATATCTGCAAAATCAGAAGTTAAAGGGCCAGAAGAAGCAGTACCCGGAATGAGGAGATCATGCTGGGGAGGCACCGACGAGACCTGTGGCTGGGATCTAGGATGCGTGGTAGTCCAGGTGGGCATAGTCGCAGTCCTCGACCTGACATCACCAGGGAGCTCAGGTGCCCGCGTCTGCTTGCCCGCACTGTCCGGCAAGATGCTGGGATCCGGCACAGTTTGTGTGCCAATGGAGCAAGATTTCTTAGCAACCAACCTGCCAGCCCCCTTCCTCGGACATGTTTTGTACAGATGACCTACCTCATGACATTTCCTGTAGCGAAAGGGCACGCCTTCATAGTCTAGAGGTTGCTGCCACTTCATCCCATCAAACATCATGATAAAATTCTCATATAGGCCATCCCTGGCGTCGAGAAAAATCAGGATCCGAGCCACTGCTCTGCTACTCGTGGACAGGTAGGATCGATCATGGTCCAGGTACCGACCAAAGTGGCCCCCTATGTTCCGTAGCGCAGTGTCATTCCAAAAATGCAGAGGCAGTCCAGGCAACCTCATCCAGATGGGTCCAGCACCCGCATTCTCTTTTTTAGGATCAAAAAGGGGCACCCATCTCTTGAGATAGACTGGGTGCAGTTCAAGGTGCCAGAATTGCTTGAGGGCCCAATCGGAGTGTTCAGGGCGGGCGAAGGTGAGAGAGAACCAGCCTTTTGTCATGGCCCCAACCACCGGGAGAGAGTCAAGGGAATCACTCCAGATCTCTCTAGTCCATCGCTGTAGTCTCGTTGATGAGTATTTCCGGCCACGGATCTTCCCAACCAGGGTCTTGGCAGCAATGATGCTCCAATCTTCCATACCACTCTCGCTTCCAAAATTTGTGAGATAGTTTAACTTGCTTTTCGTGACCTTATGCGGTTTACTGCTCTTACAAACCCCCAGTTCTGGCTCTACAGTGTTGGCAGATACAGGCGTAGTGCTAATCTTCTCCCGGTCGATAAGGTCCTCTGGTATGTTGGTGAAGACCCCAGAGGCCGCCACTGGTGCAAAGGGCTCCGAACAGTCTTGTGCTGCATCATTTTTATCTGAAGGGCAGTGTGAGCTAACCCCAAGTGGGTGAAGGCTTTCATTGTGCCGATGCGTCAAGTAGCGAGATGTATCTCCGATCTCGTGTAAGACTGCCTTCGAGAATAGTGCGGAGCTACCGATGGCGGCACTTGCCAGAGTGTCCTGCTCAACCTGTGTGAAAGCCCAAAGCCCAATATCCTCGTTCGAGGGCGAGCCAAAAGTCAAGTGCGCAAGGTCCCCCTTGGGCGAGATGCACCCATCCACGGTGGATTGTGTGGGCTGAGCAGGCAAAGCCACCCCAGATAATGGGTTCAAGTCCGACATCGCATCCACATCATCAGGGGTTTCTAACCCCCAAATGTCGACCCCCTCCAGGGGGTCCTCCGAATAGTCTACCTCGTCCTCGTAGGAGCTCATAGTGAATGGACAGCCCTTCACTAGCCGCTTAGTGACTGCTGGAGAAGACAGATGCCCACAGAAAAAAACAAGGGTGAAATGATTAATGCAAATCCGGCTGACAAGCTGAGACTTCGAGGCCAGAGGTCAGTGCAGAAGCCAATACAGCCGGTCCCGATGATGGGTCTAGAAAGGAACCAGTCAAGGTTCACTGTTCGGATGCGACCCCACCAAGTGTAATGAAACCCCCGTTCTGCTTCCAAGACAAGTTGTAATCCCAGACAACCACAGCTGCGCGTCCCAAGCAATAAAAAAAGTGGCAGCCCACAAGAGATATAGCAGCCACCGAAACTGGACAGTGGGGGCCCAGGATACCTGGGTCGAGCAGTAAAGCAACAGAATTTTATAACCAGAAAAGAGAATTTACCCGTAGCAGCTGTAATCCGAGGAGCAGCAAGATCCAATCACCACCAAGCGATGGTATCCAAACGTATTGAACAGGTAGCGGTGCCGTCGAGCCGAGGGTTCCATAGTTTACCTAGGGTTCGGCCGCCTCCATGATCGCCTCTTGTTAGTTGATCCGAAGACAACCCTTTCCCATATCCTTACATTCAACAACAGAAAAATAATTTTTTGCTGAAAACACAAATTCTGGAAAATTTACAGAATGCTGGAAAATGTAGAAATAAAAATCAGCAAGCTTAAAACAGCCATTCAACACATTTAAACACTGAGATTTTTGGTCAACATGACCCTGGAAAAACCCCCTACAACTCTTGGGGAAAACCAGTTCGAAAGCTTCTCTTTTATTTTCTGAATATTGCTTTTTACAGTGAAACAAGAAAAACTCAGAAAAAATTCCAGCAACCAATTTACAAACTTATCTCGATTTCCGTGCTTGCACACCGCCTCAGAAATTGTGCCAAATCAGCATCAACAGAAAACATAAAATTTACAGCACCTTAGGACAGCATTAAATGCTGTATGGCCACCTCGGGAAGCGTGCCGGAACAGTCATACTTTGTTGTACGGACTGTATAGATTTTGTACAGCAACCTCTCTCGAAATCCGTGCCAAAAATCTGGGCTGTGCTGCTGTCCTTTTCCTCGATTTTTGTGCCGAAAATGACAGCCACCCTCTTCCTTGGAAAACGTGCCTGATTTTTGTGCCTTGAAGTGTGTGCTTGCTGTTGTACCCTCTTCCTCGATTTCTATGCCTCCTCACTTGGAAACACTACCTCTCCCTTGTTGTACAGATTTTCTGCCTTGGTATGTGTTTCAATAAACGCTGCTGTACCTTTGCTGAAATCTCTTCACTGCTGCCCTCCTCCTCACTGCTCAGAAAAATCTCCAGCTCTCTTTCTCTCCTTCTCCCAATCTGCTTATGAAAGAATGAATGACCTTTTCCTCCTTTCCCTCCTTTAACCTAACCCTAAGTGACTTTTGGGGAATCCCTAAATCCAATGGCTGAGATAGATTGAGATCTAGGGCTGAGATTAAATGCTCATTTAAATCTCACTTTATATTTTTTAATTCACCCCACTTTAATAAAGACCCACTTAGTCTTTTATTTCCAAAGTCACTTTTTCCTTTCTAATTTTATATTGACTTTATTAAAGTCACTTTAAAATTAGACTTTAGTAACTTTATCACTTAAAGTCACTTTTAAATTAGGTTTGACTTTATAACTTTATAAAGTCACTTTAGGAGAAAAATTAAATTCTTTTGGACACTTTTCCCTAGGCCAAAGATCAAAGCCTTAGGGAACCACCTGTCCTCCGGTACCAAATTTCAACACTCCCTCTTACCGAGGAAGATGTTCCTCACCACACCCATCTTGTCTCTGAAGTAGACATGCTTGCCCCGTGGTAAGGCTTTGGTAAGAATATCAGCAACCTGCTCATCAGTGGGAATATACTCAAGCTTCACAGCTCCTTTCTGAACATAGTCTCTGATGAAATGATATTTGATTCCGATATGCTTTGACTTGTCATGAAATACTGGATTCTCCGTGAGTTTAATGCAACTCTGATTATCACAGTAAATCACTGAAGGTCTCAACGGCTGACCAAATAAGCCAATCAACATCTTGCGAAGCCAGATGGCCTCCTTGGCCTCACAACTAACAGGCTTTAAAAACATATACTCACCTTTCGGCGGAACTCAGTACTCACCATTTGCGCTGGGTAGACCATGACACAACTGCCGAACCCAACCCAAAACAGCACCCTAAAGTGCTCTTCCTATTAGAAGCACAACCTGCCCAATCAGAATCAGTGTAACCTGCCAATCTCACTCCATCCCCCTGCCTGTAGTCCAGACCATAATCCACTGTCCCCTGCAAGTACCGCAAAATGTGTTTTGCGGCCACCCAGTGAACCTTCCTAGGCTCACACATAAACTGACTCATCGTGTTGACTGCAAAACAAATATCTGGTCTAGTGTTGACCAAATACATCAAGGAACCAATCAGCGGTCTGTACAATGTGGGATCCACCAACTCGGAATCCGAAGCATGAAGCTTCTTCCAGTTGGTGATCATCGGTGTCGACATGGGTCTACAATCCTCCATGTGGAATCTGCCAAGGATGTCCACAATATACTTCCCTTGCCCTAGGAAGAAATGCCCCTCCTCCTGCCACACCTCCAAACCCAAAAAGTAATGCATCAAGCCGATGTCCTTCATCTCAAACTCCGCCACAAGATCTCTCTTGCAATGCTCTATGAGTCTCTCTGCACCTGTAATGACCAAGTCATCCACATACAGCACCAGAATGAGAGGCTCCTCACTTATCACAATATAATAAAGGTTCGGATCTGCCTCACTCTTTGTGAAACCCATCTCCTGCAAGTATGTATCTATCCTGGAGTACCAAGCTCTGGGAGCTTGCTTCAGGCCATAAAGGGCCTTCTTCAGTCTGCACACATGGGACTCCTTCCCATGCACCTCAAAGCCCTGTGGCTGCTCAATGTACACCTCCTTCTGTATGAAGCCATTGAGAAATGCGGTCTTCACATCCATCTGGTGGATCTTCCAACCCATCTCTGCTGCTATCGATATAATGGAGCGGATCGAAGTATATCGAGCCACGCGAGCGAAGGTCTCCTCATAATCAACTCCCTCTACCTGGGAGAACCCTCTAGCCACAAACCTTGCTTTGAATTTCTCAATGCTGCCATCTGCAGCATGCTTTACCTTGTAAAGCCATCTGGAAGTAACCATGGATTTGCCCTCAAGCCTCGGCACCACCTCCCAAACATCATTCTTCATGATAGAAGAATACTCCTCCTGCATGGCCTCTCTCCAGACCTGCTGGCTAGCTGCCTCCTCATAGCTAGAAGGCTCAGAGTCAAGGATGCTGGTAGCCATTGCCATATAGCTACAAAACCTCTCAGGTGGTCTGCTCTCTCTGACCGGCCTCTTAGGCCCAGCAACAGATGTGGCCTCTCTCAAGGTGTCCTGAAGCCACTTGGGCTTCCTCTTCCCTGAGCATACTTCTCCCATTGGAGAATGAAACTCCTCCTTCTCATCATCATCAAGAGCCTGAACTCCTGACTATCTGTCTGCTGTCCTCCTGCCTGCACCTGAACCTGTAGAAGCTGAGGTACCGTGTGAACTGTCCATCAGTGGACTCCCTAGTGAACTGCTCTGTGGACTGCTTTGCATGCTGCTCGAAGCACCACCCCTCTGACTCTGCGAGCCACTACTCACTGACGGACTTGACATCGTCATAGATGTACCTCCGGATCCTCCTAATCCCTGCCCATTGGATCCCTGTGACTGACTCAACTGCTGCTGAGGGTCTGGCTGATCCAGATACTCTAAATCCCGTGACCTCCTAAAGGCCCTATCCTCCTCGAACTTCACATCCCGCCTGACAACAACTTTCCTCTGTGTAGGAATGTAAATCCGAAAGGCCTTTGAGGTCTCATTGAAGCCCACAAAGATACCCTTCTCTGCGGTAGGCTCTAGTTTGGTCCTCTTCTCCTTGGGTATGTAGGAGTATGTGATGCACCCAAAGATACGAAGATGACCAATATCAGGCTTCTTCCCAGAAAAAGCCTCCTCCGGAGTCATGTGCCCCAGGGCACGATGCGGACTCCTGTTCTGCAAATAAACAGCAGTGTTGCAGGCCTCTGCCCACAAAAACAATGGCAACCCCTGATCATGTAACATAGCTTTGGCAGCCCCTCCGATGGATCTGTTCTTCCTCTCCGCAACCCCGTTCTGCTGGGGGTTGTAAGGAACAGTGAACTCCCTCCTAATGCCTGCCTCCGCACAATAGTCAACAAACTCTCCAAGGGTGTACTCTCCCCCATTGTCCGACCTCAGGGACTTGATCTTCCGACCTGTCTGTGTCTCCACAAGAGCTCTAAACTCTTGAAACCACTTGAAGACCTCACTCTTGGTCTTCAAGAAATAAATCTAGGTCCTCCTGGAGTGATCATCAATGAATAAAACATAGTACTCATATCCACTCAAGGAAACATGAGACATCCGACCGCTCACATCGGAATGAATCAAATCAAGTATCCCAGTCGCTCTGCTGTCACTGTTGGGAAAAGGGGATTTGGAAAACTTGCCCATCGCACATCCTCTGCAAGTATCAAAGTGATCAGTACTGAAATCTGACACACCTGTAGTGATCTCCTGCAAAGTCCTCAAGGCCCCATGATACATGTGCCCCATCATGCGGTGCCAAATCTCACACAGCTCAGAACTGCTAGCTCTGTTGTCAGTGCTACTGCTCAATGCCAAAAGGGGCTGAAATGCAAACTTGTACACCTTTGCATGGCGTACACCTATCACTCTCGCTGAATCAGCTAGAGCGCCCCTGGGATACATCAGCACCTGTCCTCCCCTGAACAATATCTCATATCCTCTATCCTCCAAAGCTGAGACGGATATGAGGTTCTTCCTCATCCCTGGCACATAATGAACATCTGACACCTTCAAGGGAGGTTTAGGCTCCCTCTGAAATGTCAGTGTTCCCACAACGACTGCTTTAACAACTCTGTCATCACCGAGTACTACCTCTATATCAGTGCCACTCTCTGAAAGCTCTGAGAAGTACTCACGGACTCCTGTCATATGACGTGAAGCCCCACTGTCCACATATACCCGAAGATGCTCCGTTAGTCGAGGGAAATGCATGCTCTCTTTGAACCTCTGTGACAGGTAATCCTGCACTAGAGGACTCACACGCTATGAACCCAAACTCCCAATCAAAGCGATCTGCAAAGTCCTCAACCTCTGTTGATGTTGCCATGCTCTGGTTCTTCCCCTTCTTCTTCTTCTTCTCCGGACACACAACTGCATAGTGTCCCATCTTCTGACAATTCCAACACTTCACCTTGGAATAGTCCTTTTGTGTGTTACTCTGTTTACCTTTACCTTTACCTTTGCCCCCACCATTGCTTGTGGAAGCTTGCTTCTTGCCTTTGCCTTTCTTGCCTCCTGCCAACAGTGCTACATCCTCATCCTGCTCAACTGGCTTGGTTGTCCCAAGCTGACCTTTCCTGATCTCTGTCTGAATGCAATCATCCCAAAATCTCTCCCATGTGGGAAGGGTCT
This sequence comes from Pinus albicaulis, assembly GCA_034641835.2. Lineage (NCBI taxonomy): Eukaryota > Viridiplantae > Streptophyta > Pinopsida > Pinales > Pinaceae > Pinus > Pinus albicaulis. Next base: position 31,064 of record JAXQQM020081294.1, on the reverse strand, counting down.
CACGTGCACAAACCCCATCAGCAAAGTTCATCCATGAACTGGGGAGGCCATTCACTGCTATCCGCACCAACTCAGTGGGTGGAATGACCTCTCCAGTTGCTACCAACTCATCTCTCACATTAGTAATCTTTGTGAGATATCCAGCTGCACTATCAGTCTTACCCATCTTAATGGTTTTCAGCTTCTCCTTCAGGACCATTTTCCGGTTCTCATTGGTACTTTGTAGAGATTGGACAATGCTGTCCACATCTCATGAGCATTTCTCTTTCCTCTCACATGAGGAATGCAATGGTCTTTGATTCCGTCTAGAATCAGTCTCTTACCCTTGTTGTTTTTCCTATTATATGCTGCCAACTGAGTAGCATCAGTAGGCACATTAACAGGCTGCTGTGTGGTATGAACCATGATATCCCAGACTTCTGCCTCCTCAAAGATACTCTGCATTCTCTCCTTCCAAACGTTGTAATTGGTATGCCCATCCAACCTATCCTCCACCCTCAATCCCAATGACATCCTATTGTCCTAAAACTGAAAAATAGCACTGCTGTAGTAAAGATAAAAATTATGTTTGTGAAAAATCAGTGTGCTGGAATTTTCTGAGTGAAAAAATCAGCAGGCTGTATTTTTCTCCTTGCTGTCCCAAACTGCACTTTCAGCACTCAAGCTCCGATACCATGTAGAAATTTCTTGTTTTTCCACCCCGGTTTTCAGTTTCACCTTATTTCTCCTTTTAGTTAAATGCCCTTTCCCATATCCTTACATTCAACAACAGAAAAATAATTTTTTTGCTGAAAACACAAATTCTGGAAAATTTACAGAATGCTGGAAAATGCAGAAATAAAAATCAGCAAGCTTAAAACAGCCATTCAACACATTTAAACATTGAGATTTTTGGTCAACATGACCCTGGAAAGCCCTCTACAACTCTTGGGGAAAACCAGTTCGAAAGCTTCTCTTTTATTTTCTGAATATTGCTTTTTACAGTGAAACAAGAAAAACTCAGAAAAAATTCCAGCAACCAATTTACAGACTTATCTCGATTTCCGTGCTTGCACACCGCCTCGAAAATTGTGCCAAATCAGCAACAACAGAAAATAGAAAATTTACAGCACCTTAGGACAGCATTAAATGTTGTACAGCCACCTCGAGAAGCATGCCGGAACAACCGTACTTTGCTGTACGGACTGTACAGATTTTGTACAACAACCTCTCTCAAAATCCGTGCCAAAAATCTGGGCTGTGCTGCTGTCCTCTTCCTTGGCTTTTGTGCCGAAAATGACAGCCACCTTCTTCCTTGGAAAACGTGCCTAATTTTTGTGCCTTGAAGTGCGTGCTTGTTGTTGTACCCTCTTCCTCGATTTCTGTGCCTCCTCACTTGGAAACACTACCTCTCCCTTGTTGTACAAATTTTCTGCCTCGGTATGTGTGCCAATAAACGCTGATGTACCTTTGCTGAAATCTCTTCACTGCTGCCCTCCTTCTTCTCACTGCTCAGAAAAATCTCCAACTCTCTTTCTCTCATTCTCCCAATCTGCTCATGAAAGAATGAATGACCTTTTCCCTCCTTTTCCCTCCTTTAACCTAACCCTAAGTGACTTTTGGGGAATCCCTAAACCCAATAGCTGAAATAGATTGAGATCTAGGGCTGAGATTAAATGCTCATTTAAATCTCACTTTCTATTTTTTAATTCACCCCACTTTAATAAAGACCCACTTAGTCATTTATTTCCAAAGTCACTTTTCCTTTTTAATATTACATTGACTTTATTAAAGTCACTTTAAAATTAGACTTTAGTAACTTTATCACTTAAAGTCACTTTTAAATTAGACTTTAGTAACTTTATCACTTAAAGTCACTTTTAAATTAGATTTGACTTTATAAAATTATAAAGTCACTTTAGGAGAAAAAATAAATTCTTTTGGACACTTTTCCCTAGGCCAAAGATCAAAGCCTTAGGGAACCACCTGTCCTCCGGTAACCAAATTTCAACATCATTTTGGTAAATTATATAATTGATTTTTATTTATGTTAAAAAAATTGTACATGTAAATGAATTGTATGTACATATACGTGTACATTTCTATCTTGCATGTGTATAAATACATTCACATGTTTTAATATTTATGTAATTATATTGAAGCAGGGGGTGAAAATGTTGATCGAAGTCAACATAGGTGAAGAAGGGCAATTCAAGAAGAATATCATACACCAACTACCACCTATCCATCTGATATTCTTGATGAGCTTCCTTGGGAAACAAACGCCCAAAAATGTACTTTACAGAGGTGAATAGCTCATTATTCAAAACTGAATAAATATCTTGCGAGTTTGGAGCCCCCTGAAGAGAGTCGAAAATGCTTAGAAATGGTTATGCACTCTCTAAGCTCATTTCTTGATATTTACAATAACCTTGGGCCAACAACTTATTGCTTTATAAATATGATGAGGTGTAGAAAGGAAATAGTGATGGGTCCCGATAAATGGGCCGAGGTAAGTATAAGGGTTACAAAATCACATGCTAAACCTATATTTAATTTCAAAGAAGGGTCGAAAAGAAAGATGCTCAAGGTGTAATATTTCAAGCACCCTAAAATAGCCCACTATTTGTATGATAGGTTCCTTGTAGTGTATGGAAATCTACCATGGAATGACGAGGTTTCACATTATTTTGAAAAATTATTTTTATGCAGACTTATTTTTGGGTATGATACCTGATTATATTGATCATCCATTTGAATTTTATGGTATTGGGAGAGGTCATACATATGAATGTAAGGGAAAATTAAGGGATAATGAATTTCATCATCCTCCTCCACCTTTGGTACCTCAATCTGCACGTCCAATAACTTTGCGGTCGGAGATGGATGCCACTTCTCATATTGGTCGAGAATAAAGAATGACATTATAGACAACATACTGACTGTTGGGAAAAATAATAAGAGGGGGTGAATCCTCAAGATTTTGAGTCAACAGACCGAAACTCTTTACTTTTTCTTTGAGCATATTTCCATACACGATTTTTATGAACTGAACTAGCGTATGCATGCGGAAATATAGAAGGAAACTAGCGTATACTGAATCACTTTCAAATTTAGAGAATCAGACTTTTAAACAGATTTATTAGTTATGAATAAGGCTAGATAATATGAATTTATGAGCAGTAAACAACAATATAAAGCATCACACACATGAACACCAATATTTAAGGTGGAAACCCAAATCGGGAGAAAACCACCGCTGATGTCGTCTCTGTCTTCAATCTTTATTATATAGAAAACCTTTTACAACATTGTACTGATGCAGACTTATACCAGTACACAGGCTTCTACCTGCAGAAGGCTGCAACCTTCTCTCGTTTTCTAGCTACAACTGGAAGAGAGCTCCAACCCCCTGATCTCATTTACCAGCCTCTCCTGGAAAGGAGCTTCGACCCCCTGATTTCAACACCAGCTTCTACTGGCTGAAAGCTTCTACTTTCATACTGAAGGCTTCAACCCTCAGATCCACCAGTTTTCTTCAATTTCTTCATCATTTCTTTTGCAGATCATCCTAGAGATTCATCATTTCTAGATCTAGAGATCTTGAACCTTCATCATATCCATAGGTGCATCATATATTTAGATCCATCAATTAATAACAGAGTTCAACCATGCAGATATCTTTTAAAGAGATTTATTTATTAACAACCCTTACACATGCACACCTTGCACTATGATCCTCTTCTCCTTATATAGTTTTAGCCTTTATCAATACCATGAGCCAAAACCACACAACTTCCGATGGTATTCTTGGACGGAATCAAATAAACCATGCAGCACTCAATACTGTGTGCCAAAACCATGGTAATGCCCCTTGGTATTATAAATTTGGAGCGTAAAAGTGCATACGCGACTTGGGACGTACTTATCTGCGTGCATACACTACTCGGCCTTTACAAACTCGCGTATACATTGTGACATATTATATTTATCATTTCTCCAACACTTACTGGAATTATTTTCTCTGTCACATCTGAACTGAACTGTAGATACATCATTCTTACATCTTTAACACATAGGTTGCTATCCAAAGACAACTTCATCAAGTAGGTTGCCATCAAGGACAACACATTGCATCATATTGTCAACAATCTCCCCCTTTGGACTTGATGGCAACCATGATGGTGTTTGATCACCACAACAGATAGATACATTGAATATAACCATTATTCAAACACCATGATACTCTCCCCCTTTGACATCAAGGGCAAAGGGCGGATCAAAACCAAAACAAGGTTTTTCTTCTCTTGTAGAAAGAAGAGCTCTGTAGATCTGATGTGCACTGAAGTGACTATACTCCCCCTGAGTTCACGCTGAATCTTCAAACATATTTTTCAATGAAGTACATGACTCTATGACCTTTCCTTTCACCAAGGACTCATACTTACATCAATGATCCAACGAAGTGGATTTACATATGTGACTCAAGTACCCAACCAAGGGGGTTTACAAATTTGAACAAGTCCTTACATGACTGAATATTTCAATTTTACATCATAGGTCTCAACATGACCTTTTTCATCAATTACAGAAATGACTTATACAATCAAGATCAAAGATTCTCAAGCTTGAGATCAGACTACAACAAATAATTAGAATTCCAACAATGCATCCTTTCCACATGACCAATGCTCCCCCTTAGCCTGTGCATCTAGAGATACCCAACAACACTGCAGCTGTGTTGAAGAATGCTGACCCAGAAAATTTTTGTCAGCAAACACCCATACGTAGTTTTTTGTCTATAAACTCACGTATATACGTGACTATCCTTCAGGAAATCCGCGTATCCAATTTAATCTTCTGAATTTAAGCAGATCTGATCTTCTGAGAGGCAAAGACAACTCCCAGCTTCTGTCTGAGATATTTGAACGCTTCCCTGGGTAAAGGTTTGGTAAATATATCAGCAACTTGTTCTTTGGAGGGAACATACTCCAACTTCACCTTTTGTTCAAGCACTTGTTCACGTAAGAAGTGATACTTGATGGGAATGTGCTTGGTCTTGGAATGCATAACAGGATTCTTTGATATACTGATGGCACTTGTACTATCACACATAATGGAGATAGGAGGTGAACATTTGATTTGAATGTCTTGTAAGGTTTGCATCATCCAAAGAAGTTGAGTGCAACATGATGCGGCAACCACATATTCTGCTTCTGATGTAGATAAGGCAATAGAGCTTTTCTTCTTGTTGAGCCAATATACTAACCGGGGCCCCATATAGAATGCACCACCACTAGTGCTTTTCCGATCATCAACATTTCTAGCCCAATCTGCATCAGTGTAAGCATGAAGAGTGAGATCAGCATTCTTTGGATACCATAGTCCAAAGTCTTGAGTTCCTTGTAGATATTCGAATATTATTTTGACAACTTGAAGGTGAGACTCTTTTGGATTAGCTTGGAATCGTCCAACAATCCCAACTGCATGCATAATGTCTGGTCTAGTCCCAGTGAGATAAAGTAGACTTCCTATCATAGATCTGTATTCTGGTTGATTCACCGCGGGAGAATCATCATGAGAAATGAGATTACATCTGGTTATCATTGGTGTACTTACAGGTTTGCACTCTTCCATGCCATACTTCTTCAGAATTTGCTTAAGATATTTTGCTTGTGATAAGAATATGCCATATGTTGCTTGTTGCACTTGCAAGCCAAGAAAGAATGTTAGTTCCCCAAGTAAAGACATTTCAAATTCTTGCTGCATAACAGAAGAAAATTTCTGACTCATAGATTCTTCATTACTTCCAAAAATGATATCATCAACATATACAACCACAATCAATAGTTTATCATTTTCAGTTTTTATGTATAAGTTGCTATCAGCAGGCCCTTTTGAAAATCCTTGTTGATGAAGATATTTGTCAAGACAATAATACCATGCCCTTGGAGCTTGTTTGAGACCATATAGGGCCTTTTTAAGTCTACAAACAAATTTTTCATCATTTCCCAAAATGAATCCTTCTGGTTGTTCTATATAAACTTCTTCTTCTAGATCACCATTGAGAAAAGCAGATTTAACATCCATTTGATAAACTTTGATTTGTTGGAAGCTTGAAAAAGCAAGAAACATTCTTATGGCTTCAAGTCTGGCTACAGGAGCAAAGGTTTCTTTAAAGTCTATACCTTCTTGTTGAGCATACCCTTTGCACACAAGTCTAGCTTTATTTCTTATAACATCCCCATTCTCATTTAACTTGTTTTTGAATATCCATTTAGTTCCAATGAAATTTTTGTCATGAGGTCTTGGTACTAATTCCCAAGTGTGATTCTTTTCAATTTGATCAAGCTTTTCATTCATGGCTTGAATCCAACATTCATCTTTGCTAGCTTGATTGACATTATGTGGTTCAATAGTGGATAGAAATGCCAGATAGCTAGAAGATCCCACAAGAGTCCTTCTTGTTTGTACACCTGATCCCTTTTCTCCCAAAATTTGAGATTCTGGATGATTCTTTTGAACATATTTGGATGGAGCTTTTTCAGATAAATCATCTTCGGGTTCTTTATTGGGTTCACTGTCTATATCATTTCTATTTGATGTAGAAGGATATATGTCATCATCGTCTTCATTTGTTGTTTGTTTTTCTTCTTTTGGAGCTGCAGGAGACTCATCAATAACAACATCAATACATTCAACAATCTTCCGAAGTCTTTTATTGTAACATTTATATGCTCTACTCCTAGAGGAGTAACCAAGAAGTATTCCTTCATCTACTCTGGGTTCAAACTTGCCAAGTTTTTCATAATTATTTTTGATAAAGCATTTGCTTCCAAAAACTCTAAAATGCTTCACACTGGGAGGATTACCATACCAGAGTTCATATGGAGTTTTATCACTATTTACACGAACTTGTGCCTTGTTAAGAATATTTAACGCTGTATGTGCTGCTTCTCCCCAAAATGTGTCAGGTGTTCCGGAATCATCAAGCATAGCTCTAGCCATTTGTTGAACTGTTCTATTCATTCTTTCTGCTATGTCATTTTGTTGTGGAGTGCCAGCTACAGTAAACTGTCTTTTTATGCCATGTTGTTCACAAAATTCAAGGAATTCATCTGATGTATATTCTCCTCCTCGATCAGATCTAAGACACTTGATTTTTAGATCTAATTCATTTTCAACCAGTGCTTTGAAGATCTGAAATTTCTCAAATGCTTCATCTTTGTGTTTAATCAACCCAATCCAAAACATTCTAGATAAATCATAAATAAATAAGATATAGTATTGTTCACCACGTGGTGACTTTTTCCTCACAGGTCCACATATGTCAGTATGAATGAGTTCAAGAGGCTTACTTGATGATCCTTCCTTGGCATTAAATTTCACTCTGGTTTGCTTACCGAACTAGCAAGATTTGCATATGATACTTTCAGGTAGAGTAATATTGGGAAGATCACGAACAGCTTTAAGTCTGCTTGATTTGTTGATTTGAGATAAGCTTAGATGCCCCAACCTTCTATGCCATAGCCAGTTTTCTGAAGATTTACTCAAGTAACATTGTTCTTTGCAGTTCTTCAATACATACAGATTTCTTGGAGTTCTTTTTCCTTTTATAATTGTTTTACCTGTATCAAGATCATGTACCACACATTGTTTTGAACTAAAGACAACTTCAGTTCCTTGATCACACATTTGACTTACACTTAACAGATTATGCTTTAATCAATCCACATACATGACATTATTAGCTTTCACCTTTTCTTTTAGAAAAACAGACCCTTTTCCCTTAATGACAACAGGAGTATCATTTCCAAATGTAACATTCTTTTCTTTTTCTAGCGCACTATATGCAAGAAGTTTGTTTTTGTCACCTGTCATATGTTTTGAGCATCCACTATCAATGTACCATTGATTTTCTTCACCTTCTGCAAATAAATCTATGCCACAATTTTCAACCTGTAATTCCTTCTTTTTCCACACTTTGGAGCTTGAAAGAAACTGCTCTTTTGGCTGGACTTTACTCCTGCATTTAGATTCTTCATGGCCAAAGTTATTGCAATAAGCACATTCAACTTCATTTTGAAGAGGAGAAAAGTTGTTATAGGTATTCTTCTTTGTTCCAATATCAATCATTTTCTTTCTTGCTTCTCTTGTCATGATGGTTTTATATGCAACACGTTGAACAACTTTATGACCAAAATTGTGACATGAGAAACATTGTCCATTGACGAAGAAACTTCTGCAATCATGAGATCTTCTACTTGAATTTACCTGTTGATTGGTGTTTCTTTGAAAGGTATTCCTGTTAGTGTTCTTTGAATTGAGATGGTCATGCTTTACCTGTAAATATTCTTTATTCCCTTGCTGAGTGGCAGAATGTTGTATATTGGTTGTAGCTACTTTTAGATAATTTGGTGCTGAAGCCTGAGAAGATTCTCTGATATATCCAAGACCTGTCTTTATAATAGGATAACGTTGTACCTTGATAATCTCAACTAAGGTTTCAAATCCTTTAGCAAATCTAAGATTCAAAGTCTTTACTTTCTCAATTTCTTTTCTTAGACTTACTATTTCACATTCTAATTTCTCATTATGTTTCTCCTTTTCTTCAAGCTGGTTTTTCAGAGTTTCTATGGATATTTTACTTTCTTCTAAGCATATTTTGAGTTGATTGATTTCATCAAGAAAATCATTTTCCTCTAAAGCATCCATAAAAGTATCTTTTTCTTCTCTAGATTCTTTTTCAAATGCCATGAGAAGTCTAAGATCCTCTTCACATTCTTCCTCACTGTCAGATAATCCATCAATGTCTTCATGAGTATAGTAATTTTTTCTAGTGCTAAACCGATTCTTATTCCTTCTTGCTACTTCCTTCCCTTTTTCATGTGTTTCTTTGTAAGGACACTTAGCAGCATAATGACCAACTCTTCCACAAGAAAAACATTTGAAAGGAAGCTTACCTCTGAACCGTCCTGTGCCAAGTTGGAGTTTCTTTATAAAATTTACCTCATCTTCTTCTGAGATATACCCTGATCCTTCCGTCTCTTGTACTTCTTTCCCTTTTGTAGAAGCTCTAAAGATGGCTTCTTTGACTTCATATGGTCCTCCTCTTCTCATTTCACATGCAGTTAGTATGCCATGAAGTTGCACCACAGTAAGATTTTGAAGATCCTGCTTTTCTTCAAGAGCAGAAACTTTTGACTCAAATTTTCCCGTTAGTGATCTTAAAACTTTCTCAACCAAAGTAGATTCGGTTATTGTTTCTCCCATATTTCTCATACGGTTTACAATATCATCAAGACGTAAAAATAAACTGGCAATGCTCTCCTCATTATGCATTTTTAGATTTTCATATTGAATTCTAAGAGTTTGGAGTTTAGCACTTTTTACCTTTGCATCACCTTCATAACTTAGAATGATTTTGTCCCATATTTCCTTTCCTGTATTCAGCTGCATGACTTTGACAAATTCTGATTCAGTTAGACTTCCCAATAGAGCATTGACCGCTTTTGCATTTGTTTCATAATTCTTTCTTTCCATTGGATCTGTTGGTACTGCGGTTGGATATTGATATCCTCCTTCAACAATAGCCCATACATCTGCTCCTAGAGACTGAAGATAGGATCTCATCCTTGTTTTCCAGAAGATTAAATTGTTTCCGTTGAAGAGCGGAGGCCTGATAGATGTTGTTCCATCTTGATTGCTCATCTTGATTGATCTTCCTTCTAGCGGCTAAGCCTTTTCAGAAGTACCTGCTTTGATACCAATTGTTGGGAAAAATACTAAGAGGGGGGGGGGGGTGAATCAGTATTTTGAGCTGACTGAAAAATTTTTACTTTTTCTTTGAGCAGATTTCCATACGCGATTTTTATGAACTGAACTAGTGTATGCACGCGGAAATATGGAAGGAAACTAGCGTATACTGATTTATCTTTCAGATTTAGAGAATCAATCTTTTAAACAGATTTATTTGTTATGAATAAGGCTAGATAATCTGAATTTATGAGCAGTAAACAACAGTATAAAGCATCACACACATGAACACCAATATTTAAGGTGGAAACCCAAATCGGGAGAAAACCACCGCTGTTGTTGTCTCTGTCTTCAATCTTTATTATATAGAAAACCTTTTACAACATTGTACTGATGCAGACTGATACCAGTACGCAGGCTTCTACTTATAAAAGGCTGCAACCTTCTCTCGTTTTCCAGCTACAACTGGAAGGGAGCTCCAACCCCTTGATCTCATTTACCAGCCTCTCCTGGAAGGGAGCTTCGACCCCCTGATTTCAACACCAGCTTCTACTGGCTGAAAGCTTCTACTTTCATACTGAAGGCTTCAACCCTCAGATCCACCAGTTTTCTTCAATTTATTCATCAGACTTGCGCCAGGTCTTCATCATTTCTTTTGCAGATCATCCTAGAGATTCATCATTTATAGATCTAGAGATCTTGAACCTTCATCATATCCATAGGTGCATCATAGATTAAGATCCATCAATTAAGAACCGAGTTCAACCATGTAGATATCTCTTAAAGAGATTTATTTATTAACAACCCTTACACATGCACACCTTGCACTATGATCCTCTTCTCCTTATATAGTTTTAGCCTTTATCAATACCATGAGCCAAAACCACACAACTTCCGATGGTATTCTTGGACGGAATCAAATAAACCATGCAGCGCTCAATACTGTGTGCCAAAACCATGGTAATGCCCCTTGGTATTATAAATTTGGAGCGCAAAAGGGCATACGCGACTTGGGATGTACTTATCCGCGTGCATACGCTACTTGGCCTTTACAAACTTGCGTATACATTGTGACATATTATATTTATCATTTCTCCAACACTTACTGGAATTATTTTCTCTGTCACATCTGAACTGAACTATAGATACATCATTCTTACATCTTTAACACATAGGTTGCTATCCAAAGACAACTTCATCAAGTAGGTTGCCATCAAGGACAACACATTGCATCATATTGCCAACACCGACTGCATTGAGTGGAATTGATGTTGGTCTAAATATACAAAGAGAACAAGTTGGTGCATGTTCTAATTTTGTATATAAATAAGATGAGGAGATATATAATATGAATATTTAAGAGGTTAATGCATATGCAAATAGTTTTGGTGATGGTTGGCAAGACCTAATTGGTCATGAGGAAGAGGACATGGGATCAATATGTGTTAATGTTTAGGGTGGATATTTTAATGTAATGAAATGTATGTGTTAATGTTTATTCCCATAAATTTTGAAATTTTTTTCATATATAATTTAACATGAATGTATTATACGTTCACCATTTGTAGTTAAGCCATTTGAACGAAAATTTAGATAATACCAAGATTCCAAGTTCAGGTTCCAAGCAAGATATGTTGAGAGGTGTTAGTTTTTTTTAAGAGTTCATGTTGATACTAATATTTTACTTGTATTATATGGATATTGTGAAGACATATTTGTAAGAGAAATAATTACATATATAATTAAATGTTAAGAGATTTCCATTCCATACGACATTCTTGACACAGTGTCACTCTCTTCCTTCCTATTAGGAGATGTGTTAATTATTTGCTTGTCAGAAGTATTGAATATTTCACTTTTTTTTTGTTATAAATTGAAGCAAGTTTCATTAAAAAATGAGATCTCTATCTTACAGTGTTAATTTTTTTGAATTTCAGGTTTGTGGAGATAGTTTTCCTTCTCGAGGAGACAATTTCTACACGATTTTAAAAAGTTGTAACATTTTTTTTAATATTGTGAGTTTATGCATTTCCATATGAAATTTTAAATTTTTGATATATATACATGTACATGTATTGTACAGGGCATCCATGAGGGCGCAATGCAGGGTGGACACCACGAGGTATTGCATGGAATTTGAAACCTTTTATAATTTTGTTTTAATGATTAAATTCTCATTTAATTTTAAAACATTAAAATTTAAATTTAAGGTTCACAATCTTATGTATATATTCATATTACACATGATGTGCATGGCACCCATTATTCTGATGATAGCATGAGGATGTTGAAAGATCGTATATTTCAGCGAGATTCTCTTTGATGCAAATTTTTATTTGACAATATTTTTATCACATTTAATCTTATCATGATATAAATTTTGGACATATTTAAAGTAATTTACTCTTTATTATGAATTGATCTCTTCGATGCATATTTTTATTTGACAACTTTTTATTATATTTAATATTATAATGATATAAATTTTGGACATATTTTAAATAGAACTTTATTATGAAATGATCTTTAATATGCTAGTTTTGGAGTTTATGTACATTTTGCATGATGCATGGTTTGATGCTTAAAGGTTTTACATTTAAGTTCATGAATATGAAGCAATGCAGGTAAATTTGCATTTAGTTGACCATACATTTTGCATGAGATTCTTATAGTGTTTGTAGATTATTCTTAGGTTTTGTTCAAAGTTGTTTTGTCAAGTTGTTTAATGAATAGTAAAATTGCAAAATTACAAAACATGGTACATTTTACATTCACGAATCTTATCATGGTGTAGATGTATAAAATTTCTAATCATAACTTAAAATTTCATTATAAAATATGATATACATTTTGCATTCATGAATAGATCATCATATTGTATAGAATCTAGCTACTATGAATGTGGGTTGATACTTAACTTTTATAAAGTTGCTACCCAACTATTGATACCCTTTGTAATAGTTACAATTTCCCCATACCATCTTTTCAAGTGATGTATGTTTCAAATTAAATGATAAAATTTAGAATGCATGCCTTTTTGGATTTCATTCTTACCCCCCATATTTCTTATCGATCAACCTTTTCTTGGTTGTTCTAGTTAACTTCTGTTAATTTTAGATAACAATGGTATGTTCTATGCTTTAGAGCAATTTACTTCAATTTTACTTATTAGCCCAATATCAATTTCCAGATTAGGAATCTCATTAACTTGATAGTAAATGCAGATATAACATAAGAAATAAGTAGAAGACAAGCCAATACAAGAGGGCACAATATTTAGCGAATTCCAGGGAAAAACCCCAATGTGGGGAAAACCCTTTGATCAAATCTTCTTGGTATTCTTCAAAAGCTCAACATAGAGAGAAATATTACATTATATAAAATTCATTTTCCCAAACACTATCAAAACAATCTAGTCAAATAGTAGTCAACATGATTCCCTAACCAGAAATTCAACGCTATTCAAACTAGCATAAATTCTCCTCCAAAGTAGCTTGATCAAGCTCAGTCAATTCAGCCTCCAAGACAGTCCAAGTCAACCCAAAACAACTCTAAAAATCGTGGTCAAACTCATTCAACACAGAGTCAACACTATGGTTAATGCAAGTCAACGTGCTCCAAATTCCTCGATAAGTGTGCCAAAGAATGCAAACTCAATAAATCAAAGTTCCTGCCTGAAAAACCATATTAAAAAAGGTGGAGTTGACCCTCGGTCAATGCTGATCAACGTTGCTGCAATTAGCCCAAAAATAGATCTAAAATTTCCTCTTGAAATTTTTAGTCAACCTTGGTCAACGTTGTGAAGAGAAGTTGCTCCTTTTGTTGTACGACCCAGTCAAGAGAGGAGAGAGAATGTGATGAGTGATGATGTCCAAAATGAGTAAAAGGTCTCTCTTATTTATACAATTCATTAAGAGTGGAGACACATTTTTTGGGGCTTCATGAGCCTACATTAGACTTCTAGCAGACCTTGACAATTTACACATGTGTGAGAATTAAATTCAAAATTTCACTTCTGCTCACCCAAACAAGATTATCTTTAGATCAATATTGCACCTCTCAGAAAGAGGAATCTAATAAAAATATCATCTCCATCATATGAGCTTTCCAAGGTGGATTTTGGCCCTAGTTTCCAATTTTAACACTACCTCTCAAATAGGGAGAAATCCACCTACCAGTCCATCTTTCAACTTGTACCATCTCTACCATCCCTACACTGCTTTGCTCTGTTGAACTATGAAGAAATAATGAAGAAGAGTTTGGTCGAGAGTAAGTCACAAGACCTTGCCACTCTCCACTGACCCAAAGTTAGTCCAGAGGTAAAACCTCAATCAGACTTGATCCCAAATAAAGTTTTTGAACACCATGCATCCTAGCATAGAGAGTACGACAATACACGATGCGCCCATCAGTAGTGTTATGGTATCTATCCTCATTGGCTAGATGAGAGGTACTTCCCATTAGTCCCATACTACATGGGTAGGATGTATGTTGGGGCACCAGCAGGAGAAGGTGAACCATTCATCCTTCTCATATATCAACCAACAGAGGGGGTATCACAAGGGAAGGTGAACCATTCACCCTGTACACAATGCACCACTAGGGGAAGATGAACCACTCACCCTATGGTCACTTATAGCTCCAAGAAATACACCCAAGCCCCCTAGAGCTCCCAAAGCTCAATGTCCAACTCACGCGGGACCCTCATAGGAGGGTCTGTCCATGACTCCAATTCTCTCACGTAAGGTTTAGAATTTGACCTTCCCAAGGGGCTTTATGAGAATATTTGCGACCTGCTCATCAGTCCTAATGTGATGGAGCCTTACTGCTCTTCGTTGTACCATATCTTGGAGAAAGTGGTACCCAATATAAATATGATTGGAGCGGTTGTGGAACAAAGGATTCTCTAAACGGAGAATCCCACTTTGGTTGTCGCATTAGATCATGGTGTTATCCAGCACATGCTCAAGAAACTCACTAAATAGTTTCATCAACCAAAAAACTCCATAACAGACCATACTTGCTGCAATGTATTCGGCCTTGGCGGTGCTTAAAGAAACCAATTTATGCTTCATGCTCATCCAAGATATCAAAGCAGAACCTAGTGATCCATATGTGTTTTTATGATCCACCACACTACTAGCCAAGTCAGCATCAATATATCCATGGAGCCTCAAATTCTCGGCAGTGTATCTCAATCCATAGTTGATTGTGCCTCGAAGAAATCTCAAAATATTCTTGGTAGAAATCTAGTGTATGTGATGAGGCTCAACCATAAATTGAATCGAATTATTTACTGCAAAGCATATGTCCGGATGGGAGTTCACCAAGAACATCAGGGCCCCCACGAGTTGACGATACTCAGAAGGATTTCCCAAATCAGGCCCAATAGCACTTCCGCATATCTTCTTAAAGTTGACTTCCATCGGAGTAGTCACAAACTTACAGTCCACCATCCCAAATATTTCAAGCACCTTCACAATATATTTTCCTTGAGAAAGGAAAATCTCACCTGTATTTTTCCATACCTCCAAGCCTAAGAATTAGTGCATCATTCCTAAGTCTTTCATCTCGAACTCAGAAGCCAACTCCCTCTTGCGTTGATGAATGAGAGGGTATGCACCTGTCAGAAAGTGATCATTCACATAGAGCACCAAAATGAGAGGCTTTTAATTATCAAACTTAAATTAAAGGTTCAGATCAACTTCACTTATTTTAAACCCTTGCTTCATCAGATAGTTGTCGATCCTCTCATTCTAAGCCTTGGGGACTTGCTTCAATCCATAGAGGTATTTATTCAACCTGTATACATGTGACTCTCGGTTCATAACTTTAAACCATTCGGGTTGTTCTACATAAACTTCTTCCTTAAGAGATCCATGTAAGAAAGTATATTTTACATCCATTTGATGTAGATTACATCTCTGAGAGGAAGCAAGGGAAATAATCGAATGGAAGGTGGTATATCGAGCAACTGGTGCAAATATATCATCATAGTCTATACCTTCCTTTTGCGATAAGCCTCAGGCAACGAACCTGGCCTAGAAATTTTCAACACTCGCATCAACTCCGTGTTTGATTTTGTAAAGAAATTCCGAGGTGACAACAGACTTGTACTTGGGTCTAGTGACCACATCCCAAAAATCATTCTTCATGATCGACTCATACTCTTCATTCATTGCATCCTTCCAAACTTGGTGCTTCACAAATTCTTCAAATGTTCCAGGCTCAGATTGAACAATGGTGTTCATGGAAACTAAGAACCCTCGGTACATGTTCGGCTTCTTACTTTCAAAAAATGTCCCCCTCGGTGCAATATGCCTCTCGGAATCTATGAGAGTATATATAACCCATGAGAGTCTCCTTTTTGAAGAAGAGGGCTCACTAGGAGGTGGATCAATGGGATCCATCATACCTTCAACATCGAGCCTCTATTCATCCTTCGGTTCTTCTTGCTTTCCAACATCTTCATCTTTATATTTCTTTGAAATAGGAAGATATCTAACCTTCCCAAGGGAAAAATCTTCATCGAAGGTGACATCATGACTTATCTCCACTTCCTTTTGACCAAACACAGAGATTTTATATGCCTTTGAAGTTTCAATGTAGCCCACAAATGTTCCCTTCTTTCCAGAAGCATCCAACTTGCTTCTCTTTTCTTTTGGCACATGAAAATACATGTGACTACCAAAAATTTGAAAGTGAGAAACATCAGGTTTCTTACCGGTGAAAACTTCTTCAAGAGTCTTAGAGTCCAATGCTTGATGTGGGCATCTATTTTGAACATACACGCCAGTGTTGGAAGCTTCTCCCCATAGGAATTTCGGTAGGCCTTGGTCATGAAGCATGGCACGAGTAGCTTCAATTATGGTTCGATTATTCCTTTCGACAACTCCATTATTTTCAAGAGTGTAATTAGTAGTGGTATCCCTCTTAATTCAAGCTTCCCTACAATAGTCATTGAACTTATTTGACTCATTTTCGGTTCCATTATTGGTCCTAAATACTTTGATCTCCTTCCCTGTTTGATTTTAAACTAAGGCTTTGAAAGAGAAAAACCACTTGAACACTTCATCCTTCTTCTTCAAGAATTAAATCCAAGTTTTGTGAGAGAATTCATCCACACAAATAGCATAATACAAAAATACCCTCCCAAATACATTACGGGAAACATACCAGATAAATCAAAATGGATCAATTGAATAATTTCGGTAGTCTTGCTAACACTTGATGGGAATGTTCCCCTTGCATGTTTCCCTTCGGCACAACCCAGGCAAACACCTTCATGATCAACTTTAAATCGGGCGTACATGTGACCATCTTCCTAACACTTGGAAGAGATTTATAATGAAGGTGACCAAACCTCTGGTGCCATAATTCGGATTGAAGGGAAGTGTTTCATGTCATGGCTCCCAACGGACTTCCTCCAACCTGATAAAGGGTATCAACCTTGAATCCAAGAGTGAATGCTTCTTTGAAATTCCTTTTCTAAACACGTACCTTTCCATCAATTAATGCCACCTTGAATCCTTTGTCTTCCATTGCCAAAATAGATACTAAATTCTTCTTCAAGTCACGTACATATAATACATATTGTAGATGAAGGATTTGACCTTGATTTAGATGCAAAGTAACAATCCCTATCCCTTTCACAGGATAGGTGGCATTGTCTCCAAGTATGATTTCCAAATTGGTTTCCTTTTCAATCAAATGTGAGAGGGCTTATTTGTACCCACTGAAGTGCCTTGAGGCACCACTATGAATGAACCAAATATCCAAGGTGTACGGAGGAGAGAAAGTAGAGAGGGCAGATATAAGATAAAATTATTTTTGCTTGTTATCTACAACATTAGGTTCATCATACCTAGATTTTCTCGGTCTATTAGAAGGTTGACCATTTCCATATTGTCTAGCGGGATCATTTCTCTTTCCTTTGTTATTGAACATGTTGTTTCTTTGATTTCCATTTCCCTTGAAATTTTTGTGATTATAATCATCATCTCGTGGTGTATTCCTTTTATTAGGAGATAGTGGCCAAACCTGTTACAATTGAAACATCTACCCTTTCTTCGTTCTTTGAATCTCGGTCTTCCTTTACCTTGTTTCCTTAGACCAACATTGTTCTTTATTTTAGCATGAGCGTAGAATGAAATGAGATCATTCCTATTTGAAGGCATGTATCTCTCTAGCATCCTTGTCTCTTATTGAGTGCATCTAGCCAACAAGTCATCAAAACCTGGAATCATGTCATTGTTGAGGATGGTGGTATTGAATACATCCCATTTGACCTCCAAGGGAAATAAGAGTGAGCTCCTAATCAGAAATAACCTCTCCAATAAATAGAAGATCATTTTTTATTTCGGTAATCCTCATGAAGTAGGATTGGATGGATTCCTCTCTATCCATCTTGATTTCCTTTAGATTATTCCTTAGAAAGAGGATTTGATTTGCGTTGTTAGCCTTGAACATGTTAACCAACTTGTTATACATATCCTTATATGTGCCCAGCTCAAAAATGTAGGAAACCAAATGCTTTTGAATGGAATCCCTAATCATCTTCTTAGCTTTTACCTCTCCTTTCTTGTACTTTTTTTTAGTGGTATTTGTTTCATTTTAAGGAGGCTCGACAATATTTCCCTGCACATAATCCATGACTTCATTCGCTTCCAAATTTAAGTTAAGAGACATCTTCCATACATGATAATTATATTTTTCATTGAGCTTGTCCTCAAATTTGAAACAAGATGAGGAAGCCATTGACTCTTGTCCTTGCCCAAAAAATCTCAGTGATTTCTTTTCTCATTCTTTCTTGGGCTTTATCTTCAGCTGAGCTTTGATACAATGTTAATTTTAGATAAAAATGGTATGTTCTATGATTTAGAGAAATTTACTTCAATTTTTCTTATTATCCCAATATAAATTTCCAAATTAGAAATAACATTAACTTGATAGTAAATGTGGATGGAACATAAAAAATAAGCAGAAGACAAGCCAAGATAAGAGGACACAATATTTGGCAGATGTCAGGGAAAAACCCAATATGGGGAAAACCATTTGATCCAATATTCTTATTAATCTTCAAAAGTTCAGTAGAGAGAGAGAGTACATTGTATAAAATTCACTTGCCCAAACACTGTCAAAACAATTCAGTCAAACAACAGTCAATTGGATGCCCTAACCATAAAGTCAACGTTGGAAAAACCAACAGAAATTCTCCTCCAAAGTATCTCGATCAAACCCAGTCAATTCGACCTCCAAAGAAAGTCCAAGTCAACCCAAAATAGCTCTGAAAAACTTGGTCAAACTCGGTCAACATAGAGTCATGGTTGCAGTCAAAGGGTCTACGGTCAACGTAGGTAAAATTGCTCCAAATGCCTCGGTATGTGTGCCAAATAATGTTGCCTCAATAAATTGAACTTCCTGCCTAAAAACCATAGTAAAAAATGTGGAGTTTACCCACAGTCAACATTGGTCAATGTTGTTGTAATTAGCCCAAAAACAGATATGAAATTTCCTCCTAAAATATTCGATCAATCTTGGTCAATGCTGTGAAGAGAAGCTACTCCTTTTGTTGTACGAGCCAATCAAGAGAGGAGAGAGAATGTGATGAGTGATGGTGTCCAAAATGAAGAAAATGTCTCTCTTATTTATACAATTCGTAGAGAGTAGAGACACATCTGTCAGGGCTTCATGAACGTACATTAGACTTCTGGCCAACCATGAAAATTTACACATGTGTGAGAATTAAATTCAAAATCTCACTTCTGCTCATCCAAACAAGATGGTATTTAGATCAATCTTGCACATCTTAGAAAGAAGAATCCAACAAAAATATCATCTCCATCATATGAGATGTCCAAGGGGGTGTTTGGCCCTAGTTTCCAATGTTAACAACTTCCAACTCTTTGTTTGATGTAAGGTTTCAAGTTATATTTTGTGAGTTTAATCAATAATAAAAAATATTTAAAACATGTTACATTTTTCATGATGCATAGTTTGATGCTTAAAAGTTTTACATATAACTTCATGAATATGAAGCAATGTTTGTAAGTTTGCATTTAGTTGGTACATTTTGCATGATGATTCTTATATTGTTAGTAGAAGATAATAAGGATATGGGTTGATTCTTAGGTTTTGTGAAGTTGTTCAATGCAAACATACTATAAAATTGCATTATAAAACATACATTATAAATTACCTTCATTGTGTTGAATTCTACTTCTAGACACTAAATTGTTTTTTTCATGAAATTTGAGAAAGCTTGGAGATTGAGAATTAAAAATTGCAATGTTGAATCAACTGAAGTTGCATTAATCTCAAAATTTGCATTAAATTATTTATGAAATTTTCAAATATTAAATACAATATATGTGTGGAGCATGCATTGTTAGTTTTAATAGGTTTTGTATGCATTGCATGTATAGGAAAAACACGATGATTATTTTTTTTGATAATGCATTTTTATGGTTATCTGATTTTAATAAAGTAAATAATGTTACTAAGATACTAATAAAAATATTTTAAAAGATAAAATAATGACATAAAAAAGAAAAATGCAGTGAAAACCAAGGAAAATTTTAGGGGCTAATATTTGCAGGTGGGCTAATTTTCCATGTTTAAAAAAAAAAGATTCGTGAATTTCCATTTTTTTAGAATATGATTCGCCCAAATTTTATAGTATAACCATATTTAACCTTACAAATCGCCAAAATTTTATAGAGAATATATAAAATCATTAGAAATATAAATATTTTACAAAAGTATATCCAAGACTTTTACAATTTGCATATTAGTGACTAGTAATATTTGCCAATATTTATAAACTTTAAGATAATTTTCTATCCTTAAAATTTTCCCTGGTGCAAACATGGTAGGTGTAAAATCAACAACAAACAAGAAAATTGTGATATACTGTATCCTTACATTATAGTAGTATTTGGGATCTTTGAATTTATTTTTAACTTAACAAAAATGTCACCATATTAATGAAAACAATTTTGTAATACTTAGTATTAGCTAGAATGGACAACTTAAGAGTGCACAAAAAGAAAGACTAACAATCTACTTGAACTCTTTCTCGAAGGTGAATACAAGGAGAAAATAAATTTGGGTAGTTCAATTAAATTTTTTTTAATGGAATGTCATCCTCAATGATTCTTTCATGGTCATATTTTGACATTCTCCATTTTTTAACTTTCATTTTTTTTCTTGATTGAACTTCTATCAGCTTTATGCACGTTGCACATACCAAGTGACTATATTGACAACTTCTGGCACCAGGTTGATAGTCTTGAAAGTAAACATGTCTCTCGGTTTGATGAGTTTCTTGGAAAAAATATTCTTTTAGTATAATAGACCTTGTTTCATATATAAAATTGTTATCATCATAGTCCTCCAATAAATTCATCTTTCGTTCAATGCACCACATTAAATAATAATTAACATTTTCTATGTTGTTAATGGGTGAAACCGCAACAAAAACATCTAATTCATAGTAAAAAAAAAGTGTAAATTTAAATCATAATTAACAAGAAATTAGATATCAACATGTACTTGATTTTATTATCTATTTAGATTTATATTTTAACTATTATCTAGATACTTATACACAATGATTTAAAAAAAATAAAACATATATATATATATATATATATATATATATATATATATATATATATATATCCTTTGAGAGCCAAGATCAGAAACTCGATCACCTTCAAATGACACTATAATCTCCTCTGATTTTATCTCTTTGAAGCTTGCAAGCGACATTTTCCCCTTTGTTTTAAATTATGTATGTTACCAAGTTTTTACATACATATTGTTTTCACACACATCATTGAATTGTGTGTCCTCTATGCAAATAGGACAAAACAAGATTATTTTATTTTATCAAATGCAAACTCATTTCATACTCTTTTGTTTTAATTGAATGCAATTTTCGAGTCCCTTTTACTATTTCAACTTCATATGTAATCGATCTATCTACATTTTGGACTTCAATATGCCAAAAAAACCTATCGTAAATTCAAACAAAAATTTAATTATGTTATTTAAAATATAATTTATACATCGAAGATAATAATCAATTAATTATTTAAACTGTATAATTTATAAATGTTTAAAATTAGAAAATGAATAAAAATTATCATATATTAAAAATATATACAAGTTAATGTATATGTACATATTTGTGTACCTGTGTTGATGAGTTAGTCTCATGGCTTAGTGCAGTGATTCACCATTGAACAACTTGTTCAGTTGAGAAAAGTCGGTTTGCAGAGTGGTCCATTTGATATCTTCGAAGTATTTGTTTTATACATGCCCCTACGCCATCATGTTCTCTTTTTCCATGGCCAATCTCAAAGAAATTCCAATAATGTTTAATATTCTTTTTCATATGAAGATGACACAACCAAAAAATGATCGTGAAGATTTGAGTTGACCTGCGCATTCATATGACCATATCCAATGTTCATTGAATTTTATTCGACGACCTTTCAATGAGTCATATATCTTATCAAAGCAATCTTGTACAAAATGTGTATCATGTGTAAAATCATCGTTGATATACAAATGACATTATTTAATAACATGTCAATTCTCACTGGTGCTTTCTATATGATCAACATTTTGTTCACCATGTTTATATAGAATATGGAAAAACATAAATATTTGGTCAGAATTATAATATTCACTCTGTATTTCATTTTGTGCAACAAATGTGTAATTTTCTGCAAAATCAACTATTGACAAAATGGTCCCTGGTGGAAAATTTTCACGATATTTTTTGAATTGTAGGTCCTACCATCTAGATTTATGAGAATGCTTGGTGTATTTATAAATTTATGTCTCAAACTTCTTTAAAAACTCTATCACAAAAATTTCATCTTCTTGTAAATCAATCGTTCTAACACTTGTACTACTACTTGAACCAATCGATGTATGGATATATTCATATCTCTTCCATTTCACTTTTATGTTGGACAATGATTGATCATTCACATCAATAGGATATTTTTTGTGAAACAAATTCAAATTTCCACAATGATCACATTTTTTACCACTAACACATTTCTTTTGGTAAAATAATTCAAGATTTTCTCTTCCATATAGAATTTCGGATATGAAATCATGGATAGTAGAACGAGGAGGTAAAATTTTCCAAAATTAAGAATGGTGTCATAATATAATTGAAATTTGACATGATAACGACAACAACAAGTTTCACGTTCAGTGATAGGTTAACATACCATGGTTTTTTTTTGCACAAAAGTATTGATTGAGACATTAATTCTGCAATTCTCTTCTATGAACTTATTGAAAAACTCTATTTGAGTGGTGTCCAAGATATGTTTTGCATGTTCTTTTGATTTCGTGCTATTCTTCGTCACATCACATCCCTTACTTTTGGTGAAACTCGTGAATTTTTCATCCAATATTCATATATTATTTTTTTAACATCTTCTGCAAGTCTATTATTTTATGGTTGCCTATATATATATATATATATATATATAAGGGTGATTCAACTTTTTCACTTGAATCTCTTTCAATATTTTCAACAATATCATCAATCATTGGTTCATTTTTTTTCAATGTCTTTCAACATTTTCAATCTCATCATCAATGTTATGAGGAAAATCTCTCTCTTTTTAAATTGAAAAATATTTTTCAATTTAGTACAGCAAATAAAAATTAAATTCTTCAATATATTATTAAAAATTTTAAATATCATTTATAATATCTACATTTACATACCCAGTTCAACTTCTTGTTGAGATTGATTTCCTCTTTCAACATTTAAGTGTTCTTCATTATTTCTTTTGTAATAATTTCTTGAGCATTCTCTAGGAGCTTCAATGTCTCTAATTTGGTCATATTTTTTCTTGCAATTTCTTTGATTTTTCATGATAATTCAATCTATGTAGATTTTTAAAATCAAGCCCAAAAAATTCACTTTCAAAATAATAATTAAAAAACTCATTTTCAAAATCCAGCAAAAAAAAATCACTTTCTAAATTCGGCTTAAAAAAAATCACTTTCAAAATTTAGCCCAAAAGAATTACTTTCAAAATTCAGCGCAAAAAACTCACTTTCAAAATTCAGCCTAAAATACTTACAAAATTCAGCTCAAAAAACTAACTTTAAAAATCCAACCCAAAAAACAAATTGTCCAAAAATTAGATTCAAAGAAGTTTGGTATTCGAAGGATGCACACGAAGAATGTGAGTGCGAGAATGACGTTTCTACTGAGTTTATTTATAGCATTCAGTTGAAACAGTTATATCAGAGGGTTGCATCGTTTCAATTTCGCGACCAACTGAAAATATGGATAGGTTTTTCATCCAAGCTTTTTGAAATGTTCAACCAAAAAACTTTTTCCGTTTATTTTGACGTTCATTCGCGAAAAAAATAATTTCAACCTATTTTTATTTTATTTTTTCCACTGATTTTTTTTAAACCCAAGTATGATAATAATATGCAAAAAGTATATGCAACTTACAAACCATTGAAACTACTAAGTTTTTCATGAATGCATATTATTAATATATTTTATTGGAACACTTTTCCACCTATAATCAATCTCTTTCCAAACAAAACATTACAAGCTAACAAAAAATATATATGAAAAGTATATTTCATGAACAAATAAAATACATGTATGAAAGATATATTTTCATGAGACGAATTGTGGGCAAAAATATGAGCACCACGTTTCCATAGATGGGCATGACCACCACCTCCATGTTTTCTCCACCCCCTTTGTCTCGGAAACATGGTGGAATCATAACCAAATTCCAAGCACTTGCGATTATATCCTCTACCTGTAAAGGGACATAATACTAGACTAAACCCAAAACTGACACAACCAGGAAAACAACAAGCTAGGTTGTCGCAATACCCCCGAGAAATCGAGTCTGCTTCAACACATGACCCCGTAATTGACAGGGAAGTAGTTATTATCTCCTCCGAAGAGTCGATGTTATTAACCATTGAACCCATAAACAAACAGGCAAGGACCAATACTTTACAAAACCTCAAAGGATGCAACCACCCCGCTGCTTCAAATCCCCCAATTTTAACCACCCAATGACCAAACCAAGCCCTACATAGCACAAGGGGAGATTTTCGACCATAATTCGCTTCCCTAAACTTGTGCCTAACACACAGAGCCTTGACTGAAAATTGAAAGGATTTAAACTCTAGACCTCGAGCTAAGAAACCCACCAAAGAACTAATGAAAACCAAAGTTTTAAAAGCTAAATATTCTAAATCAACACATATACATCTCAAAAGAAAAATACCAGGATAAACTTACATATCACCTGAGATTTCGCTCCCCAAACTTGGTTGAGCACCAACCACGACCCTCTTGCAGAGCATGCCTCCAATGACCACACATGAACCCGAACTCTATCTCCTTCGACTTGCTCATACCAACATTTATGACACCCAAATTACCAGATAGATACATATGCCCACCAACGACCAATGAGGTTTATACACTTAAATGAAAATCGGGCACAAAATCAAGAGGGCAAGGTCCGATCCTCTGCTCGGCTCTGATCGCCAACTATATACTGCATGTGTATGCATGTGAAGGGAAGTTGTGACCTGCTTCCATAAAGTATCATGAAACTATGGGGTGGTGGTCATAGCCTCAAAGCCCCCATTGAATTCCCTTTATCACCTATCTGAAAAAATATTATAAAAAATAATAATAATAATAATACCAAATCAAATTAATTTAACTTAAAATTGAATATAATAATGATATGCACAAAAAAATATATACAATTTACAGACCATTGAAAACACTGAATTTTATATGAAAACATATCATTATTGAAACATTTTTCGACCTGTAATCAATCTCTTTCTCACTAATAAAATACATGTAGGAAAGATATGTTTCATAAGCGATTCAAATTTTTAATATACCGCTTTGTCGTTATAAAACAAAGAAACTTTACATGTAACATCTAATATACCACCTTGCCCTACTAAAACAGAGAAACTTTACATGTAATATCTAATATATCACCTTGCAGTACTAAAACAAAGAAACTTTTACATGTAATATCCTCTGATCATAGCACAAAGAAAAACAGAAAACTGGTCAAACTCATATTGTATGAGAAAACTCATACATGTGTTTATATATTTTATTCAAGCCATTTTTAACTTATTCATAAACATCTTTTCAAGAAACTAATACATCCATTTATGTATTTATTTAAGCAAATTTTAATCTATATAGAAACATCTTTCCAAGACACTGATACATGCATTTATTATATATTTATTTAAGCAATTTTGAAACATTGTTTCAGCAAAATATCACAAACCAAGAAAGTACACAGAGAAAATAAGAGAAATCATTTACCACTGTTCAAGAGTTTAATCAATACATGCATTTATTATATATTTATTTAAGCAATTTTGAAGCATTGTTTCAACAAAGTATCACAAACCAATAAAGTACAGAGAGAAAATAAAAGAAATCATTTACAATTGTTGTTTAATCAATACATGCATTTATTATATATTTCTTTAAGCGGTTTTGAAGCGTTGTTTTAACAAAAGTATCACAAACCAAGAAAGTACAGAGAGAAAATAAAAGAAATCATTTACAACTGTTCAAGTGTTTAATTAATATCGGGAATACAACAAACTAGTAAAGGGAAAGTACCCAGATCACCATTTACAGCGGTTCAAGTTTCTAATATACCACCCTCCCGTACTAATACTTGGAATACAACCAACCAAGTAAAGGCAATATACCAAGATCATCATTTACATCTGTTAAACTTTTTAATATACCACCCATTCACCATTTACAGTTGTTCAAGTGTTTAATATACCACCCTACCGTACTAATATTTGGATTACAACCAAACAAGTGAAGGCAATGTACGAAGATCATCATTTACATCTGTTAAACTTTTTAATATACCACTCTACCGTACTAATACGAGGAATGTACAAACTAATAAAAGGGATGTACCTAAATATGACATTCTTAATAAATCTGGTTACTTATTAATAAAGTAAAACCAGAGTCAAAATCACAATAACAAAATAATAACAAGTAAATGTACGATATATCTTTCACACTCGTTCAAAATATATTATAATTTTTTAATATGTATAATCTATACCATTATATCAGATCACATAAATTTAAAAAATGAAATTATAAAAAAATATTGGTATGATTAAAATTTTACTAATAATAATAATATATATTTATTATATTAATTCTATTAAAAATATTCACATTATTTATAATATTTTTTTAATAATTTTATAAATATAATTATGAATATGATAATTAATATACATGAATACATACATAGAAAAGAGTGAAGGAATTGGACTGATAAGGGCGGGGTATCTACGGATAATTAATATACATGCATACATACATAGAAAGGAGTGAAAGAATTAGACTGATAAGAGCGTGGTATCTATGCATACGTTGTATCCTGTCACCAGGGTGATAAATAGCCATTTGTCAACCATATGCTGCATATCACGGCCGTCTGAGGCAGTGGGTTGGAGTTGCGACGATTTTTATGGCATGCAGTGAATTCAAGAGCTCTATTGAAAGAATTTGTTAACATTTTGAAAGGAAGAAAGAGTGAGAAAAGTGCGTCTTCCCTGTCAAGATAGCTATTAGTGTGAAGTTCTCTCCAGATAATTATGGTAAACAAATTTTTTGGATGGCTACTTCTTTTCTGTTGTCATGGCTGCGGAGCTTTTATATTTGTAGGCAATTTTTGATATTTCGTGCGTTCTGCTTGTGGCAGGAAAGTGGCGGTCTTGTAGATTACGATTTCAGCGATGATGATAATAATGATTCATCATGGGATTTTTATTATTCTTCAGACAAAATGCAAATACAGTGCTCCTCGGCAGCAGCTTTTCCTTCAGCGTCAGCAGATATTACAGAAGACAAAGAAGAGATTATATATTGTAAAGGGTCGACGGAGGAGGTGAATTAAGAGTCGTTTTTTTAGGGGATAGGAAAAATGTTTGCAAAAGGTGAAGATGAATAATGATGATTTTGACAATGATAACTTTTGCACAACTGCCCCGAACAATCTTAGAAAGAAACTATGAAGCATTTTATTTTATGATTTATTTTTAAGCTAAGAAATGTTTGTAATGTTATGACTAACCTTGACTCAGACCGATAGTTTACACTTAATAGTTTCAGTCACATGGTTTTGTGGCTTATAGTATTATACCAGTTGTATTTGGTTGGAAAAAAGTGTATATATAAATTTATTAGTTTCCATTGTAATGTGGCTTATAGTATTATACCAATTGTATTTGGTTGGAAAGAAGTGTATATATAAATTTATTAGTCTCCATTGTAATGGGCCAACGGTTCAACAAGTTTGGGCTGCCGGGCAGGGTTGCTAGAATTTTGGCCAAGGATGAATGAAATTCTATTAGGGTGGTTTTTTCCGAATTGGGATTTTCCCAAGATATTTTTTGGTGTTCTTTCTATGTATAATTATTATAATTAATGATGGAGAGATCATTAATGATGCAATTAAGAATGATAAGGTTTGCACAGTATAGTGTACCTCATTTTCATTTTAGTGGGAAAGAAACTTAGAATATTTGAAAAGATTTCAAAGAAACATTTATCCTTGCAAGGAGGAGTGAAAAAAGTTGGCCAGGAACTTGAAAAATTCGATAGAAAGTTTCAACCACCAACTCTCCTTCTTGGGTGTGCTACCATGCACACCCTCATTCCCACCACCTCGTCTCCCCGGTTTAGGGTATGCATTTGGGCAGGTGAAGATGTGTATTTGTGGGTGAGCCTGTGCATCATCTATCTTTCTGGGTGATGTGCCTTTTTTTTCATATCTTCAAAAGGGTGAGTGGTGGGCTGGTGAGGATGTGCATTTTAATGGCATTTGTGTACATTCTCATATTCAAATACATAACTTCTCCAACTTCTCCTCCGCAGCACGCACCCACCTACCCAACATGGAACATTAGAGAACTAGACACAGTTTTCAGCCGCTATCCAGGGTTCAATTTTTGCTGTGGTTTTAGAATGCCATCTAAAAGAGGATGAAGCCAAGTGAAATGGGAGTCCCTAGTAAATTTGGTGAAATAGATGTGCCTGCCTGGCATCTAAACCGAAGGAAGACTGTCTGTTATCCCATGCAGTGCCTGGGGCACGTTTCTTGAATTGCTTCCCTCCCGCAAAACAGTTAGTGACCTTTCTTTTTTCGATTGATTGATTGATTGTAATGACCTCTACGGCTGTTCAGCCTAAGTGACCAAGGGACCAAGAGAGTAATAACCTTTAAGCTTAGCGATCTGGTTGATCTTATCCTCATCACCATAATGTCGACTTTTAATCTATTTTCAATACTGAGTGCAGATATTTTCATAGGCTGCACATTTTATAACAAAGTGTCATTCCCTTATTGCAGAACATGCAAGTCCTCCCTTCCCAAACTTCCTTGGGTACCGTGACTACTATCCACCTGCAAGTTCTCTCTTCCCAAACTTCCTTGGGTATCGTGAGCATCCACTTACCCTTATCTAAGGTGATGTGATCTTGTACTCAACTGTTCAACTAACAACCTTTATTTTTCCTTTAAAAGCTGCCCCTAAATATGTTTTCTCACCATGGTCCCAAGTTAGGCTAAACTCTTTGATATAATATGTTTTTTTATGCCCACTGTGATTGATTCACAGGGCAGTCCTAAATTTTCAAACATGAAATTTTTTATTTATTTTTTGGTGTCGGAACATTCACAAAGTTTGATACTCCACTTACTCAACCACTTTTTGTTTTGCTTCATCCATGTTTTCTTTCTAAGCTCTAACTTCTCCATGGAAATCTTGGGCCATAATTGGTTATCCATGGTTTCAAATTTCTTCAAATAACTTATTAACTTGAATATCGTTGTTCCCTCCAACGGAAAAGTATTTGCTTCAGCTAAAAGAATTTCATGTGGGACTGTAGCTTTAACTTTGAGATTGCTAGTAATTGGTTTGTTCTGGATTCTTTCTAGCTGTCTCTAATTGCAAGTTGACATGATGCTTCCCCATACTTCACAATTGTAGAGAATAACAGGTGTAGCTATCAAAACAAAAAAGGGTTTTTGGGTTTTCCAATCCAAAAGCTCAGCTTTTCAGCACATGTTTTGGAGTAAGTATGAGGCTTTCCATCCTCCCTATATCATTTTTGCTCTACAAGTTTCCCAATTGAGCTTATATTAGAAGTCAATCCCAAGATATCTGCATTTTTTCACTATCTCCAATGGGCTGCCTTCAAAAGGAAAGGTAATTGGTTTGTCTTCTCTATTTAAAGAGAAGATCATATTTTGGTCTTTTGGTCTTGGCAAGTTTCCCAATTGAGCTTATATTAGAAGTCAATCCCAAGATATTTGCATTTTTTCACTATCTCCAATGGGCTGCCTTCGAAAAGAAAGGTAATTGGTTTGTCTTCTCTATTTAAAGAGAAGATCGTGATTTTGGTCTTTTGGTCTTGGCAATGTTAACTTGCATCCCAACCTCTTGACAAAAGTGTTCTAAGGACTTTTAAGTGTTCTCTTAATCCATGCTCGGTTTTTGAAATTAGAATAAGATCATCTACGTATAAAAGTAGCTTTATCACATAATCTGCCAAATGGACACCCTCTCCATCTGTTTTGCTTAACCAAGCTTCCAACCTATCAATGTATAAACCAAACAAAGTGGGGGATAGAGGACATCCTTGTTTAACGTTAATATCACCACCAAAACATTTGGACATTCCTTTACTTGTTCTAATTTGAGCTCTAACCTTATAAAATCTATATATCGTTGCTCTATATCCATTTGGGATACATAACTCTTCCATTCGGTTCCATTGTCTGTCTCTAGGCATTGTGTCAAAATCTTTCTTAAATTTCACAAAACAACAATAGAATGCTTCACCTTGCTTGTCCCAAATTTTCTCTATCAAATGTCTAAGGGTGACAGAATGGTCAATGGTAGAGTGCCTAGGTCTAAAACCCAGTTTCCCTTTGGCCCTTTTTTCCTCATCTTTTCCCTGGCTGCTGATTCTTCGCTCTATTATGCTCCAAAAAAGCTTTCCCATAAAGAGATTGACCATAATAGTGTGGTAGTTAGAAAGGCTACTGATATCCCCATTCTTGAAGAGAGGAATGACCATATTGGTAGTCCATTCTCCTGGAAAGTGGTCTTTGATGACCCCATTGAAAATTCATTTTATGTGAGGGACAAGAAGCTTGACTTTCCATTTTAGAAATCCAGGCTTGAAGCCTGTTGTAATATCCCCAACG
>JAXQQM020065958.1:0-64201 GCA_034641835.2 Pinus albicaulis | reverse complement strand
AAAAAGAAATTAATAAATATTGTTTCGTGTATTTTTAAATGTGTAAAAATTAAATTATTTATTTATTAAATAATAATAATAATAATAATAATAAGAATAAGAAGAAGAAGCTAAAATAAAGTTATAAATTAACTAGTTTTTTTTTTTTTAATTTTAACTATTTTAAAGATATTTAATTTATACAAGTAAATGAATTTAAATATATTATGCTTTCTAGTATAAAATTATGAAATCATACTTTCTATTATGAAAAAGATGATTTTAGTGTCATGTTAATGGTCTAAAACAAAAAATATCATATCATACTTTCTATTATGAAAACAATGATATTGATGTGAAATTGTAAACTTAACTACTTTAAAGAGATCTAATTAGCCACAACTATTGTTTATATTGGAATCAGGTTTGAGGAATTTATATTTTCAATAAAATGAATGGTTGAGATTTCAAGTCAAGGAATATTCTTTGTTTAATATATGACCCAATGGAAAATATGAAAAGTTTACCAATTTATTTTTCAGTTTTGTAAGTGTGCTCCTCTCTTTAATTTATTAAAAACTAATTTATGAAATGTGCATGAATTTATTTTTATTAATGAGTACTAGATTAAGATGTATAGGATTATATAGCTCCTACCATTTTCATTCCTTCTTCATTGAGACATGTTTTGCTACTCTTGTTCTTATTCATCGTTGAGTGTACATTGTTTTAGAGAAACATTATACTCCCTTACTCGCACATGGATCAATCTCTAATGGAATAAATTTAATACATATTTTGCAAAATAATTTAATGAGTAGTGTATTTAAGTATGAGGGTTTTCTGTAGTGCATTATATTTGATATCACTTTTGGGATTCAACTGTGTTAAGTAAGTCATTCATGTATGACCATTTCCATGAGAGATAGTCATAACTAACTAATTTAATGAGTAGTGTCTTCTCAAATGGTATGGAATTATTTTTATTTTCTTATAATTAAGAAATAAATATAAGTTTTACATTGATAACATATGTCCTCCAAAAACACTTACCTCATAGTGTAATTCTCCAACCACCTAAGATAAATTAAATGCATGAATACTAAATAACAAAAGACCTAGAATTTAAAATGCAATGTTTAAATAGAAATGATAGGGTTTTCATGGAAGCTCGAGACTATGCATCTAGCCATCATTATCATTTAGAGGAAACAAAAGAAACAAGAAAGAAGAAGTATTAAAATCACCTTGATCATGGAAGATCACCAGTGCATCCTTTCTTTTCTTTATTTTTTGCTACTTTGACCCAACCTTCTGAAGATGAGGCTACAAGTGCTACCTCAATATTGTTCTCACAAGCTGAGGGTTCCTTGTTAGATTTTGAGGAGGTTGATTCACGGGAACAATTTAGGGTGCTTAAAGACACATTATGAATGACTTATTGTTTTTTATTTGGGGCAACATGGATCCCCTTACCTTCTTCATACGTATTTTTAAGATATGAATACTCGGTCTTGCTTGATGAAAGCATGCCATCATCAGAATCTGCATCTTCCTGATCTATGAAAGAGGAATCCTCTTCTTGAAGAGGCTCGCTACATGGAGTCCATGCCTTAGACCTTGAAATTCATTTAACTAGTTTTTGAAGAGAGGAATTCTAAAGGTGGTCTATTTGATGGAAAAGTTGACATAAAAAAATAGTGTTCTCGTAGTCGAAATACTAAATCTAGTGGAAATCAACTATTTTTAAGTTTATTTTGTTGGGAAAGCATTTCCTGATGTTCAGTTCTACAAAAAACCTGCCATAGGTGTAGACTCCGCACTAGCCTCGTAAGGGATCTGTGGCCAAAAAATGACCTATGGTGTTTCTAATACCTTGAAACATATATGGGTATCTTCGTGTTTCTGATACCTTGAAACATATATGGGTATCTTTGTGAATACTACTGTGGAGGGGTTAAAATTTGGGAATGAAGGGGCCAAGAAGATAACAACTTTTCCCTAGAACTAATTCCCCCTAGAAAGAACATTATGATAATAATCATAATTGAAAAACATGACGGCGTTGAAACCCATGGCATAGAATAATACCCTGTAGTTGTTGATCCTAGTTAAATGAATCCATTTATAAATGTCTGTTGTGCATGGTAGCAACCCATTGAAATGACAAATGATGTCATTTACTACCAAGAGCTTATAGAATACCTCAAAATATGTATGAGTGATTTGAAATGAAGGGACCTCCTCAAATTTCTCTACTAAAAAATATCCTGGAGTAACGAGGGTACGAGTCTCCTTTGCTAAGCCCTGAGGACATGTCAAGGTGACATTGCACTTTTGGAAACCTAGTTTCAGACTATATATTTATAAGAGAAGTCTTGGACAGAGGAAGGTTTTCCGTAAGCTCTCCCATGGAGTCAAATCCCCAAGAAAACTATGACATCCTTACATATATTATAACTAGAGAGAGGAGAGAGATATTGCACTTTCTTACCTTTGAAAATAAGTTTTTTTAAAATAGAGGGTATCCCTTTTTTTATTTCCAATAATAACTTGAGGTATTTTACAAGATCCATATTTCTCACCCAAGAAAACAACAAGTTCCTAGAAATCAATCTAATCAAGATCTAAAAAGTGGTTAGGAGATATGATGCGATGAGAGGAGCAGTCTTCCCACCAAAAATTTCCCCTTACTTAGGCACGTATTCACTCCGAGGGTTTGGCTCCTTTGCCATGGCAACGTCTTTTTCCGACTAGTCTTTTAACTTACCATCTTCAAGATTTTTCTCCTCATATAATAAAACCTCGGGAGGCTTAATGCTTTCTATAGGAGTGGCCTATTCTAGCATCTCAAAATTTTGAAAAAATCCATGCTAGGCTTAGAAGTGGAACCTTTTTGGCCCCATGAGCAGTGTTATTTGGCCTCTTCGTCATTTCCTTTTTGGGAACCACTGTTCCCCAAGGTATGTTATAACTCCAAAAGGTATGGGTGCTCTAAAATAATGGAGACCCTTGGTGTGGGAGGTGCTTGAAACCCTCTTCAAACCCTTCCTCATTGCCATAGAAACACATCCCCGAGTATGAGGGTGATAGCCACAATGTAGATTAGGCCCTCACCAGCACACTAACAGTCCACGTTGACATGAGCTCATGCATTCCTATAAAATCTTTAGCGGATTCTATTCTCACTGTTTAAAAACGATGAGCCAAGGCATTCCCCTTTTATAATAGTCCAACTCACTTCATATTCCCATGCTACCTAGTCGGCTCAAGATGCGCCCTCGTGAACCGATGCAAGGACAATATCCATGGATCTTTTCTCCATTCCAGCACTCTTCGATCCGTTGTGCATGAAAATGATGGCATGGCTCCACTTTTTAATCTCTCAAGACATAATACATAATAAAAACATAACTTCTCCATGCTTCTTTATCGGAACAAACTTAGGATAACTTCCATGAAAATTTTTTGCACATTAAAGGATTTTCTCAAACCATTAAAGGATGCAGAGGATTATGTTTTAATTTTTAATTTATATTTTTCAACGTGTTATTTCTTTGAATTAAGTGAGTGTGTCCATTTTGTAATAATACTAGGTTTTATGGAAGTAGGGTTGAGAACTATTTATTGGTAAGTTTGTTTTATAACATTTTATTTTTAAAATATATGCTAATGTAATTTTTAATGTTTAAAGTAATGTTTATCACACAGTTTATACTAATTTTTAAGTTTTTATTAATTAATATATTAATTAAGATAATAATTTATTAATAATTTGTTTATTAATATTTTATTTTTAATTAATTTTAAAAAAACTATTAATATTTAGTTAATTGATATGTTTGTGTAAATATATTAACCATATCTATTGATGTGATTGAACTTACTTTATACATATTTTAATATATTAATACATATATTAATAAATTAATATTTCAATTAATAAGTTAATATTCAAATTAATTATTAAATAATTAATATATTAATATTTAACATTAAGGTATAATATTAAGTTTATAATATATAACACCACATTTATTAATGTGTTTGGGCTAATAATATGCACTCTTCAAAAACAATATTAATGTTTTTGTGGTAGTAAGCAATAAGAAGTGATATTTTTAAAATTTATACTAAAGTAATGTTTATCACAAAGATCATCTTAATTAATTGGCTGAGTTTATATTAAGTTTTAATTTATATTAATTAAATAATAATTTATTAATAATTAGTTTATTAAAATTTAATCTATAATTAGTTTATAAAAAAATATTAATATTTATTTTACAAATATGATTCGGTGATAATTACATCAGACAAAACTTTGTGGAACCAACCATTGTGGTTCATCTTCAAGATGATATGAGAGATCAAATCCAGTCATTAAGCTTAAATAAATGTAAAGAAAGACAAACTAGTCATTGAAACTTAACCACTAGTATGAATAAAAATCAATGAATTTTATTAAATTATATATATATATATATATTTTTCCTTTTTATTTCTATAATATTTTAATTTTTATTTTTATTAATTTCTAATACTAATTTCATTTTATTATATTTTTTATTTCATTATTATTATTATTATTTCTAATTCAAAGGATTTTGTTATTAAATTTTTTTATTTCAAAGGATTTTTTTTCCAACATCTAAATAATTAATATTGTTCCATAAAGTTCAGTATGGAATGTGAAGTTAATTGCAGCCTTCCTTTACTCGACATTATTATTTCAATAAGAGATGACGGTTCTTTCTCCCATCAAGTTTTTCGGAAGAAAACTCAATGAAGCTATATCTTCACACTAGTTTGCATCATTTCCCTCCTAAAAAGTAGTCTTCCTAAAGACCTTATCCACGAGAGCATTGAGAATCTATGATGAATCCTTCCTCGAAGAAGGAAAACCGACCTCCTAAATGCCTTTAATAGGAATGGGTATAGAAGATTCGGAGGCCTTAAAGCTTTTATTAAACCACAAAAATTTCCTAGAAATAAAAAAGAGCCAAATGAATGGTCTTCTAGAGTGCACCTTCCCTATATTCAAGGAACCATCGATAAGATCGCTAGGATCCTTACAAATAATAAAGTTTCTTCGAATTTCAAGCTTCTTAACACTATTTTCATCTTTCTTAGATAGGATAAAGACCTTGTGAATGCAGATATGGAAACAGATTTTATATCATTCCTTGCTCCTATGAGACTCCATAGATTGGTGAAACTGGTCGGTCAATAAGTCAAAGGATTTGTGAGCACGTTGTCGACATTAAGCATGGAATATCCCACTCCTCTACCTTAGCAAAGCATGAAGAATAGTCTAACCATCACATCTGCATTGAAGATGCTAAGGTTGTTGCTAGGATTAACCATTTTCATCACCGTAAGTTAAGGGAGGCTTTACAAATTGAAAAACTAATTTTCAATGTTAATAGAGACGATGCTTGAGGTATTAGAAGGTGTTCCTACCCTATATTCGTAGATGTCTATTTATTTGCATTAATTACTTTTTTTCCTCTTCCTCTTTCAATCTTTTTATTCCATATTTTACTTAATAATATTGTTTCATATTAATTTTCATTTAAAATAATTTTATTAATTACAAATTTTGTTGTCATTATATTCAAACAAAACTATTATAAATTATCAACCTTAATAAAAAAAAATATATATATAATATAAAAAAAAATTAAAATAAAAATTTAATAAAATTAATTGATTTTCTTTCATACTCAAAT
Source organism: Pinus albicaulis (assembly GCA_034641835.2). Classification (NCBI taxonomy): domain Eukaryota; kingdom Viridiplantae; phylum Streptophyta; class Pinopsida; order Pinales; family Pinaceae; genus Pinus; species Pinus albicaulis. The sequence goes on along the minus strand of JAXQQM020065958.1, from coordinate 58,490 downwards.
TAGTTATTATGTTCCAATGGCTAGTTTTTCCTTCTCTACATATATTTAAGCTTAATCACTGGACATCTCTCATCATATCCTAAAGATGAGTTAGACTAATTAGTTACAAATATTTGGACAAAATTTTGTCTCATGTGATTATCACTCAGATATCTTTATAAAATAACTATAGATAGAAACCAAAATTTAAATTATTAATATTTAGTTAATTGATATATGTTTGTGAATGTATATCAATCACATTTATTAATGTGTTTAAATTTTATATATATATATATATATATATTAATATTTAAACTAATAAATTAATTAATACCTAATTAATATTTAATAATAGACAATAATATTAAATTTATAATATAATACTTCACATTAATTAGTATTGTTGTGCTAATTTCAAAAATTATACAAACGATTTTAATCATCACAATTTTATACGGCCTTGTGGTGAAAGCATGCCAGGCCTACCTAGGACTTAATATGTCAATGAATCTGAGGCACTATTCAACATTTTGAAAAACGAAGAAACCTATTCTGGGTTTTTGCAATAATTTGATTCGCTATCTGCGTTGCGAAGGATTAGGCACATTTAAAAATATAGGAAATGTAAAAAATATTGACTATATAAGTTATAGCATAAGCTTAGGTTTGTTTTTTTATTTATTTAAAATACTTTTATGTTATAATCGATTACGGGCATATGGATTGTCTTTAGAAAAGTTCTATTTTTAATGAGTTGACGAAAACACGTGTAAAATAATGAAAATATTAATTGGAATATAAAGCGTGTGTTATAGTTTTACAATTGGATGAAAAAGGAGATTAGGAAATAGGATTTTAATAAATACATATGAAAAAATAATTTCAAAAATAAAAATTTAATAATAATAAATAAAAAATAATTTAACGTATTTTAAATTTTAATTATTATTATATATAATAAAATTGAAAATAAATTAAATATTAAATATAAATAATTAAATTAATATTATATTTGCATTTTAAATAATAAAATTAGTGATAAATAAATAAAAATAAACGTAAAAAAAATTGAATTCGATATATTTCACAAAATATTGAAGATATGTTACAGGTTTTATATACATATATTCCCCCGATCGGGGTGATCAACCGGCAATTGGAAATAGGCGCCGTGGCAACTGGGCACACGGACCAACTCCGAGTCATTAATAGCTTTTATGATGGCAGGACATGAAAAATCAATCCGTTGCATCATGGGGAAAGGTGGCCAGGCTGTGTGGCCAGCTCACGGAAGGCAAACCACCGCCAATGTAAGAGGAGGCCCTCCGCCCTCCCAGTCATTCATGCAAGAACTTGTGCATGCACCTGTTTGGAGATGAAAGCGGAGGAGAAGCTACAGCACCCAGTCGACTCTTCAAGTGCTCCTGTCACAGTATGTAAGCAGCATCCTCACCGCTATCATGGAGCCTCATACTGTAAATTGTCTTAGACGTTTCACAAATTATGATTTCAAGGGTCTCTGTAAAACTCTGTATCCTATAATCCCCCTTAAGAAACCAATCCGACCCTGTTTCAGAGACCCTAGTGTAATATTAGTTCATAAGGTTTCTTGGATCTTGTTTTTGTATGCAATTGTGAGTAATATAGGAATTATGGAAGGTGCTATAGAAAGAAGTCTCTGTCTACTCGGTAAGCATGCATGGGGAAGGTCGAGCGAAACTCTGTCGCCAGACCCTAGCTTATTACCAACCCAGAATGTTTCTTTGCTCCTCTCTGTGTTTGAATTAGTTAGTATCATTGAGAATATGAAGTCTAGGAATGCTAGTTTTTTGAGGCTTTTTCATAAGCATGCAAGCAAGGGACTAAGCAAAATCCTGTACGCTGGTGGCCCTATAACGCAATTTCAGTGGTTTCGGGTATGGGATTTTTGTTTTTTATTAGTTAACAATCAGCATAAGCATTGTTTTCAGCTAAACGGGGGTCGTATTACAAGAAACTCCCTTCGTGCCTGGCAGGATACCATCTATTCCAGAAACCTGTATAGCCTCGAGCAGTTGGGGATTAAGGTTAATATTTGAAAAAGTATAGTGCAAGGGGAGTATATTACCCAGCTCTGCTTCACCGACGTTAAGCGTTGTTATGCCCTGAAACCTAGACATGCTATTACTCAGCTGAACCATATTAATTATATAGCCCATAATCATAGCCCAAATGAGGCAGCCCCGAGTGAGAATCCGATAATTAACCTTACTGCTTTCTGGAATCTTAAGTCGAGAAAAAACCTCCACTATCTGACCCACAGTCTCAAGGTTAATACTGATTTTCTGTCTAACAAATTACAGAGTTTAATCACCAAGGCTAAGTCTCATAGTTTGTATGACAGCCACGAGCTGGAAGTCCAAAGGTGGCGCACCGACCATAATCATCTAACGCTTTATATTGTTACTATTCCTGTTGATGTACCGGTGCATGTTTATAGGTGTTCAGTGAAAATGGGAAAACGAAGAGTTAAAACAGAGGTTGCCAAAGGAAAACAGCCAAAGCAAGCTGAACCAGCCCCGAAGAAAAGGGGACGCAAGACAAACCAGGAACATCTAGAAACGTTAGCTGCTACCTATGTGATAGGTAATTCCTCTAACACAAGGCAGGTCATTCGAGGATGGGAGAGGGATATCCAAACTGACCCAGAGGATAATGAGACAAAAGCAGACATTTTGGATTTTATACAAGATCCAGGAAACACGAGGGGACGCCTCACCTTGTTCAATCAAACTGTCCATACATATTGGATAGTAAAATGCTTAATAGCGAAAGCCATGCAGAGCTTTCATCCAGTGCATACCCAAGCAGAAACAGTAAAGCAGGGGACAAGCATGCAGGCCCAGATTCTAGAAATTCAAGACCAACTACAACACATAAAGATAACTCAATACCAGACGGTGGATAGAGTTAGTAGGGTGGATGATAAGGTGGGAAGGATAGAAAAAATCCTTCAACAGATTTTACAACAGCTACAGCAAACCGATATGCCGGGTACCAGTGCAAAAGACCCAGCCCCAGTTTCTTCCTTAGAAGTATAACAGTATGCTTTTTAGAAAGAATGAACTCAATGATGTTTTAAATTTTGATGATATTACTGTTTAGAAACCAAACTATAAACTGCTTCAGGATAGTAAGTATAGGAATCATAGAACAGACAGCTCAGGAAAAGTTTAGGAGGATGAAACAATTTCAGTTTTGGACTGCTTATCATGTTTTTAGATGGCCAACATACCTGGTTTCCTGCGGGCAGGTTGAGGCCAAGTTTTAACTGTTAACTTTTATATTTTGTAGCCTGCCTTTAAAAATATAAATAGAAAATGGAATGGACCCACCGAATTTACAAAAAAAAAATATACATATATTATTGTTATAACATTTTATGTTTAATATTAGATAACATTATAAACTAACACAGCCATAGCACAACCATATTATTGAACATGGTTTATATAATCAAATATAATCTATCAATCACATAAATAACTACATTAATAGACAAATATATATCAATATTATAAAACCTAACATTAATAAACGCTTCATAAACTGTTTTTTAAATATTATAAATCCTTTAATGGTGTTCATATTTAATTGGAACAATTGAATGAACTGGAGCGGGGGAGAAATGAAGTAAAGGGATGGTTCACGAGGAATCTAGAATGTCATCTAATTTATATGTAATATGTTTGCGTTCCTTTGTATAATGTATCGACTGCGTTAATATTATAGTTTGAAACTTAGGGATAGTTTACGAGGAATATAGAAAGTTATTTAATTTAAATTTAATAAAATTTAAAGTATAAAGTGAAACGGTGTCGAGTGACTCGACTATCAGTCGGCCACAGAAATCCACGTAGAGGAAATAGAATGGATTATATTAATATTATTTTAAAGTTAATATTAAAATCTAATATTAAAATTCAATTACTCAAAGGCGAGTACTAAAATCCTAATATATTAGAAAATAAATTAAATCCATCAAAATCCAGCACTACTCTACTAACGAAATCATATTATATCGAATATCTTTACATGTACTCAGACTGAATGTAATCATTGAGGAAACCCATCATTAGATTATTTCATAATATATTAACCTACTACTTATGGAATATCTTGTGGAAAACCGAGCTAAAGAAAATTGTGGATGTAATAGAAATCCGACCCGTGAAGCTCAACATAGTCAAACTATTATTTCAATGACTTATTTACTAAGCGTCTACGTTTTCTTATTACACACTGCTCATATTCGATGATCATAGCTCAAGAACAAATAATTTTTTCTCAAAGAAATATGGGTACAAATTGTGCAGTTACATAATTCTGAATATGAATATGGCTAAGCGTTAAGGATTAAGACAATACATTTACCTCCATGTACACCCGATGTAAAAGCAGTCGTGCAGTAGAGGATGTAAGGTATGTAATAGAGAGTGATCACATTATTTCTAATGGTAATTATCATGGTAATCAATAAATGTATTGGCTAAGTAAAGGGAGTGATTTGAAATTTCATTAATATAAGGCCTAACCTCTGAAACCTCAAATTTCAATAACTATTTTTATCGAAGGTACATCAATATAAATTACACACTCATTCATAATTTTAGTAAATAAAATTTTAATTATACTATTATTATTATAATGATGGAACATGTTTAAGTGGATCTAATACAGTTTGATTAGGTCTAATATAGTTTGATTAGGTTTAATGGTTAAGAGCATGTGTTTTTTCCTAAAAGATTATATGATCAAAACTATAGAGGGTTTAGAATGTATGCCTTATTACTTAGTAGTCAAATAGTTGTGAGATATGGATCCTTTGTTTTACAAAAAAGGGGGTCTCCTTTGTCTCACAAACAAAGGTCTCTTTTTTCCTACAAATAAAAGAGTCTTATTGACCAATTTAATGTCTGACTCTTAGCAAATAAAATTATACACTAATTTAAATTCAATAATATAAACAAAAATCAAAGCATTCCCTTTGAATAAAAAGATAGTTATAACTATGTAATAATTACATAAAGAAAAATTAAAAACGGAAAACGAGATAAAACAATTTGAATTCAATAATATGAACAAAAACCAAAGCGTTCCCTCTTAATAAAAGGATGGTTATAACTGTGTTATAATTACATAAAGGAAAATTAAAAAGTTGAAAACTTGGTTCTGAAAAAGATATGTTTGATGGAATAAAAATAAAAATAAAAATTATCATTAAAATTTATATATGAATTTATATATTTAAAAATATTTTAATAATAAATGAATAAAAATTATAATATGTTTATAATAAATATAATAGTAATTTATTAAAAAAAAATATTAATTATTGTTATGAATTTTATAAAAATTATAAGTGAAATTGGCCATTAGTATATTTTTAAGAAACCATATAATAAACAAGTCAAAATATTTGACACACCATCAATAATTTTAACTTTTTAATTTAGTAAAACTATAATAATATTTTGAAGCTTTTTGAATAGTCCCTTATCTTTTTAAGGTTTTTAAACAATTTGATTTTTAGTGAATGTTAATCATCATTTTTTTCTTCACATATATAACAATTATTATTAATTTTAAAATTTATGTAGCAGTATAGAAGTGTAGGTGTTAATATTTAACATTTAACATATATATGTTCGCTGAATTAGAAATTAATATAAGGTTTAAAGTAATATAGAGTCAAGTATGGGGAGATATTCGAGTGTAAACATTTAAATGTTGGCTCAATTAATAATAAAAAGTTAAATGTAATAAAAGTAATAAATTTCATTTTGTTATAATGTAATCTTGTTTTGTAAGGAAACTTAGGCCTTCCAACTTAAGTTAAAAGTTATGCTCTTCCAAAAATTGGATAAGGAAAAATCAGCCTATAATATTGGTTTGGGAGTAACTAATAAATTGAGATGTGAAGTGGATAAGTAATTTACTTGCCATAAATTTTCTAGGTAGTAACCACTAGTAACTCTACACATTTACAGTTTTACTCCTATATTTTGTAGGTAGTAAACACTAGTAACTCTACACATTAATTGATAGTAGATACATTATTTACCTAAGTATAATTTGTTTTCAAGTATTTTATTTTTGGATTAAGAATAAAAAATCACTAAACAAATATCTAAAATCATGTATGAGTACTGCAACCATATCCATAAATTTTGGCGTAAAATATGTAAGAAATTTATCCACATGGCATTATATTGTGGAAATTTTTTGATAAGACCTTCGTCCAATCAAATGTTAGAATTATTTAATAGTGATCAATCGACAAATTTATTGTTAGAACATGAAATAAGAATGTTTCCATAATGATATATAAATTCATTTAATAAGCAATAAAAAGCTAATAATTACAATAAACTCACAATATCATATCAACCCCAACTTTACCATGGATATTTTAATTTGTAGTTAGGTTTTGTGGAAATAATATGAGCCAATACCATGACTTATCAATACCACATGTCGAAAAAAACATAACTCATTTCAAAATAGAAAATAAAAAATTAAAATATTTTAGACATTACATATAGAATTGATGAAATATAATGAATATTCTCCATCACATGGAGAGGGGGCCTGGGTAGAGGAGCAAGTGATGGAGATAGTGATCCCATAGAGAGAGGATAAGAGAGAGAGAGGGAGGGGGAGTCACAAAGATGACGAGGGTAGAGAATGTTAAAGATAGGAGTCATGGACAAAGATTGTGATAGAGTTGGAGGGTAGAGAGAGAGAGAGTGAGTGATATAGAGAACATGAAGAGGTAGGTGGGACAAAAATTAAGAGAGATGATAGATAAAAGAGAGGACTTGAGAGAGAGAAGGAGAGATAGAGGGAGGGGGAGATGGAGTTGGGGGGGCGGGGAGAGAGAGAGCGAGGATGGGGAGAAGAAAGAAAGATGTGGAGAGAAAGATAAGGTGACAAGGGAGGGATGGAGAGAGAGTGAGGGATAAGGTAGAGGAGGATGAAAGAGAGAGAAATAGAAGGGGGATATGGATCCAAACTGTATATGATATGTGTGTGTATAAAAACCAACCTAGATCCATCTTAACCTAATATATTTAAAGTGACTAGAGGAATCAAATATCTTGAGTTGCAAATCTTTTTCAATACCCCTGGCGTAAGCTATGGTAAAAACTCGATTGTTGAATAATTAAATATTATTAATTTTTATGTTGGTATTACATGAAGACTATTCTTCTAATTCTTAATTACAATAATATTACAATAATTAATTCTTAATTATTAAATTAAGCATAATTTATATGCTTCTATCTAAATAAACTGTATATAGAAGTTGGTATTTTTTTAGCTTTAGACTAATGAGTCATAGTTTTAGAAAATATATAGATAAGTGATATTTTATCCATAAGGCAAAATAAAATCTAACTTTCAAATCACAGGGGAGATTTATGGATGATATATTGGGTGATTTCAAAATTTATCAAAATATGATTTATGGAGTGATTTATGCAATGCTTTTACCATTTAAAAAACTATTTCATTTTCTTAATTATACTTATTGTAAGAGTATGGGAAAATATGACAAGTAATGAAAAAATACATTTAGAATCAAGCTAAGAGAGAGGAAGGAGGGATTTCAAGCATGCATTAAATGATAAGTAACTATGCTCTTTGAAAATTATTGTGTTTTCGTATGGCACATGAAGAAATAAGAAGTAAGAAATAAGAAGTAAGAAAATTTTCTTATCATGAAGAGTCGAGATTATTTTCTCGAGAAAACATCCATGGAATTTCTTGTATAGAGGATTAAGTGTTTTGGTTATTGAATTCTTAAAAAATGTCATGTGCATTGAATTCTGAAAATATTTTTCATGGCTAAATAATTGTGTGATTGCATGAGTTATTGGAAAATAAGGTCCAAATATGTTTTTTTTGTCTCCTAAACCATGATATATCTATAAATAATGAAAAAGGTTTTTTTAAATGAGCTCGTTCTCGGCAGAAGCCCCTTTCATATTTGAAATTTTTTTTTTCAACTTCTAGAAAACCTCGTCTAAATTTCATGAATAAATAAGAAATTAGTTAATATTTAAATCTAAAAAAATTGGCTGCAAAATTATATTCAAATCATCCAAACCATGAAACCTATTTAAAAATTGAGAAATTCTTTTTTAGTGAACTTGTTCCCAACAAAAACCTCTTTTGTTTTAAAAAAAAATTGTTTCTATATGTTCGAAAACCGTGCCCAAAGTTGATGACTAAAAGTAGATTTGTCAGTGCGATAAGAGTAGTTATTTATGTACATATAGAGATAAGTATTATGTTAATGTTCTTGGAAAGAAATATGTTATTCGGGTGAACAAAAATAGAACAATTAGGTTGATAATTCTTGAATAATAATTAAGTTTTTTCATTTAAAATATTACCAAGGATGTTCACATGATGCATATACATCGAGGTTTTAAAGAGAAATATTGGACTCTTAAAGATAATATGTGCTTATGTGCATATGAATAATATCTATCATATATGATATACTCTAAATGAATATGTGATTTTACATGCATGGGATTCTTGAGTCATGGAGAAAGAGATAAGTAAATTTTTTGAGAAAGAGTTCACAAAAAAACTTTGCATAAAAGACAATTGGTTATGTTATTTGAGAAGGATTGGTTATTCATGCTATTTATTGAGAAAATATTACAAATTTGTCTCATGAGTGAAATGATAGGAAAATATTTTGTATTGCATGTGTAGTAGCCAATTAGTTAGCTAACTTTTGGAAAAAGAATAGTTAGCCCATTAGATTCCTTGGAATATATATATATATATATATATATATATATTTGTATGCAAGGAAGTATTTTCTATGTTATAACTCTTCAAAAAGAAGAGTAAAGAAAAACATGTGCATTTAGATTCTTCGAAAGGAAAACTAGTAACCACATGCTTTATTCCATTAAGATTCCTTTTGGAAGATTCTTTAGATAAACATATGCACTTGAATCCATGGAAAAGTATAGACTTTTGGAATTAGATTACTGAAGAAAAGAAAGGTGCAATAACACAATATTGACTATGTTAGCATTCTTTTGTTAGAAATAATATGCATTTTCATTGAAAGGGATTATCTATGGTATTATTTCTCTTTTGGAAAATGATTATGTATAGTTATTGGTATAGATATTTTGGTAATAGTAAAATGTTTATTTGCATGCATGAAGAATACATGTTATGTGTTTTATCCCTTGGAAAAGAAACGTGTTTATTTTTCCATGCAAGACTTAGCTATTTTCATTTGGAGAGAAATATATGTTTCACTTCCAAGAAGAAAAAACTATCGTGTTATTTTTTGTTGGAGAGGAAAAGTAGTTGCATGCAAGAAACTATAACTATTATATTAACTTTTTTTGAAATAGAGCTTTAATTTATCTGCTTAATAGCCATTGTGAAGAACTCTCCTGCAGAAAATATGTTTTTCGAAAAGAGAATGCATTCACATTCATAATTATAAAATATTTTTTCTAATCCCTTGGAAAATAAAACATAATAGTAGGAACAAAGAAAATTGCTTGTTGGGCTAGTTCTCTTGAAAAATTGTAATGCATTTGCATGCAAAAGAATAATATCTAGTAGGTTAGCTTTCCTTTCAAAAGAATATGAAAGTGCATGCAATATTTTGTTAGAGTTTTGTTGGAAATATTATGCTTGATAGTGATTTTCTTGTTATGGATGCATGTGCAATAATGTTAAATAATGCATTCCATGAAATTTTTTTATGTTTTATGCATGAAAACAAATATATGTTGAATTTTCAGTAGTAAATATTGATTATTGGTTTATTAATATTTTATCTAGACATTATATGAAGTGTGTTGATGAAAAAATTGATATGAGGGATGGTGAGTTGTGAAAATTATAGTTCATGTTTAACATTTTGGCAGCTAAATATTTTTTTTTCCATGCATATTTAGGAATCCCAACTACAAGATGATCCATTGATGGAAATGGTCAGACCAAAATGACATAGAGATTAAGGATTCATCGGTAAAATATATCATGATGATTGTGATAGCTTATAACTAGTTATGTTGCATTTAAGATGATTTTTATATGTAATATTTCTTGAAAATAGTCAAGGTATGGACTCCCTTATAACCATTGAGTGAGGGGTGAACACCATCACAAGCATTTAATAATAAAATTGAATGTTGGCTAGTTTTCACCCTATGGGATTTGTAGGGTATATTAGTGTCTAATGACATGATTGTTCATTGTGCCATTTTTATGATAATTATTCCTTTCACAAGGAAATTTTTATATTATGAAGTATACGATTTACTAGTTGAGTTAAAAGAATCATAGAATAATTGCATAGTTACAATGGGAAATTTTAGCTAATATGCTACAATAATGACAGTTAATGGCTGTGTAAATCACTATTATTACAAGTGGTATTAGAGAAAAAGGTTGCAACATTGGTGTCCTTCAAGAATCATTAAGAAGAAAATAAGTATAGGTATGATGATAGTGGATTCTAACTAAACTTGCAGTTTACTACAATTGACATGAGATTCATGATGCATGATTAATGAATTCATTAAAGAATAGAAAATGATAATGTTTCTTTAAAATTTGTGCACATGAAATTAAAATATTGATGAAGATAAAAGACAATAAAAGATTTGTTGCACCCATGAGCAATCATAGCACTCACTAGTTATAGTGAGGATTAATTACCAACCTTTTCATGCATACTATTACAAGAATGATTACGATGAAGAAATTAAAATTACTAAAGTTACAATGCAATTCTTATAAAGAATGAATTCACGTATGGTTTTTGCGATATCTAAGAATGTATAAGTTGGGGTTGAATCTCAAGAGGATACTGGAATGTTTAAAAAAAAAACATTGAAAGAATCTCTTTAGATGTAAAAAATGAATAATGAGTCATGTGGAATTCATATAGTGAACTTAAATTCAACGAAAAATTTATAGTAGCATAATGTGTTGTTTTATTTCTTCATGTGGAGCTGTATATGAAAGTTTTCATTCCATGTGTTTCGAAACAATGGTAAATGAAATCCAAAGTTTTGTTGTTTTAAATAATTACCTCTATGAGAGTTTTAGATTAGCATCAATAATCTTGTCTATTTTTTCAATTTGACATTTCCCTATAGGGATTGCTGATAGCGTTCTTCTGAATAAATTTTACCATATATGACATTAATGGTATTCATGTTATTTTGTAAATTCTAATTTTACTATCTCTATGATAATTTAAATATCTTTATGAAAATTTATTTTAGGCCTGGAAAATGTTTGCCAAAATTCCTCAATGGTTGTAGATCTCATGCTTTCAAAATATTTGTTAGAATGAATCATTGGCCATAGATTACATGCTTGCAAACTATTTTCTAAAATTCCTCAATAGTTGAAAACTGCATGCTTGAAAACTATTTGATAAAATGTCTCAGTGGTTGTAGGTTACATTTTTTTCTAAAATTCAAAATGGCTATAACTTACATCGCTTCAAGTTAATTCTAAAGAAATAAAAAATATCCCAATGTACGTAAATTTTCACGCTACTAAAGTGTTTGTAGGAATGCATCCATGAATATGGATTGTAGTTTTAGTTGTGTGTGAATTATTGGTATTATTTCCAAACAATAAAGGATGAGTTTATGTAAGAATATACATGTTGATAATCATTGAAGATGTGATTAATAATGTGAGATGACAATTGGAAAGGTCATTAAACATCAGGGATTAATTATAGAGTTAAATTTATAATATTTATAATGAATTGTTAGGATTTAAGTAGGGCCAAATGTTTTGAGTAAGAGTGTGATTTAGAAATGTTGTAGATTTTTTGATAATAAACTCTAAGCTTGTCTTATCATCCATAAAAGTTATTACTAGAGATAAAATATCTTAAACGGTGATTGATTAAAGTAAGGGTGTCAAGTAATTAGGAAAAAAAAGAAAATATCGTATTTTTTGTCGTAGTGTTCGATGGGACTATTATTTCTCTATAATATTGATAGTTGGTAAGGTGGGACCTTACAGAAAGTATAATTTTATGGTATGCAATATATTTTAATGTTTCTTTTTCTAAGTTGCATGATTTTTATTATGTGGAAATTTGGTATGTATACCATCTGTATGACATGTGTTGAATTTATGTTAATATACTTTTAGAAATTGTGTGACCCATGTTGAGTTTTAAGGATCAATGCATGATGTACATAGGTGTTCCTTTGCTTTAAAGATAACATGAAAATGGAAAGCTATTTAAGTTAAAATGGATTTTTAGAAACTAAATTATTATTAGATTGAATGTATATGGAAGCCATGTTGGGAATGATGTGATGACGTAACATTTTATTTTATTATTAAACTAATAAATATTTTTTTAAGATATTCTAAAAATCTCACTAGATTTTTAGAAGACTTCTTGCTAGCTTTTGAAAAACTATTGATGGTTAAGTCCACACGATGGACCTTCCCTAAAATTCTCCTAAAAATCCATAGGATAAAATAAAAAAAAAGGAAAATAATAACGTAATGGGAGATAAATATTATGTTAATCACTTAGTTGAAGAGAAGTACTAATTGGGTTGAAATAAAGCACAACGAGAGAGAAAGACATAATTTAAAGAAAAATAAAATAATCGTTTTAGAAAAAAACTAAAATTAAAAGACGTGGGAAAAATGTTAGCATACCTTAAAGCAATACACTGCTAAAAATATGTTCAGAGGAAATCTATAAAATAAACCACCAAGGAATCAATGAGGTTTTTGATTCTAGTGGCAAGTATATCTTAGCTTGGTGGGGAACTATTGGAGATAGTTCACAAATATGTGGAACATGCTCAATTCTAGAATAATTCTTAGACATTAATTAAAATTAGATTAAATTATGTCTATATTCTATCATTGATTTTGAAATCGTATAACGATGTTTCATGTTAAAATATCTTGTACGTTGCATGTTGCTATTCTGTTGTATATGTTATATTTATTCATGCATGTTTTTTGAATTTATCTAAGAAAGAATTTTGAGGAAATAGGTTCTGTCTGTAGGTCTATATAATGAAATGAACAAGTTAGGAAAGAATTATCTATATGCATACATAGAGGAAATAAATTGAAATATATATGTGACTGAAATAAATTGTATTAGATAAAACAATTAGTCACTAAACTCCAAATTCCTCACACGGTAGAGGAAAATGGTTGGAGATAAATATCGTGAGTTTTAATTTGATTTAAATTAAAGTCTGAGGGAAACACAATAATCTGCAACAACACTATTGGGAAAGAAACACTGTGTAACCCCTACATAAAAGACAAAATGTACTTGATACTATTTTTTATGATTTTCATGATTAGAGAGCTAGTTTTCTCTGAGTATTTATGGAAGTATTATTATTAAATTATTATTTGACATTGCATAAATAATTGATGACAAAAAATATTTAATTTGATAAGCATATTGATTCTATTTATCAAACATAAAAAATCCTTGATTCTTGATTCTAAAGGGAAATGATTCCATTTTTTGTTTTTTAGATTGCTATATAATGAGTAAGAGTTAATGTTCCAACAAGAGAAGAACACCCAAGATGATGTTTTATTTAAAGAGGGGAGTATGTAATAGCCCTCATGCAAGCTAATGTAAAACCTATTGTAAAAGAGTATTGTAAAAGAGTGTTGTTGAATAATTCAATATTTTAAATTTTTATATTGATATTACATGAAGAATATTCTTCTTATTATTAATTACAAGAATTAATTATTAATTCTTATTTTGAGAATAGTTTATATTCTTCTATCTAGATAAATTGTTTTTCTAAGTTCGTATTTTTTTTTAGTTTTAAAATTAATAAATCATAATTTTAGAAAAGATATGGATAAGTGATATTGTGTCGAAAAGGAAAAAATAAAATATGAAAGTGTCATGTGATAAATCTTGGATCATCGTGATGCAAGCATTGAAGATGACCAACAGATGTTATCTCTGCCATCCACCTTTCTTTTTGATGTTTTTTTTTATCTATCTTTCAACTTTTAGTTCGAATCATTATAACAATATGATGACATATTAACCTTCCTGCCTTTTTCTAGTAAATTTTAGGCCAAGTTATCAGGGTTATAGTTGGATCTATAATGTTACTAGTAGTTTAGTAGTTTACTACTATGTCTTTGTAACACCCCCAAGTTCTATGCTTTTCAAATGAGACATGTGAACATAAATCCAAAGGGGAGTGGACCCCAGTGGATGATTATTGTGTGGATGTGGTTAATTTTGTAATTATGAAAAAAATAAAAATAAAATATTATGTATGCACTATGACCAAAAAGAGAATTGAGATCACTTGCCAAAATCCATGAGGATGGATAAGGCAACAAATCCCCAAAAAGCTTTCAAAAATCCTTGAAAGAAATTTATTTAGATTTAAGGAGAAATCTAAATTTCCCCCAATGAAGAGGAGTAGTTGGGAAGAGGTGAGAAAAGCTGGAAAAGCTGAGGAAAAGCTTAAAGCAGCTTTAAAGAACCCCAAGAGGGGAAGCCTAGGCTAAACAGGAAAGAAAGCATCCTGCTATTCTGGACGCAGAATTAGAAACATGCTTTGGGGTATGAGCTTAAATAAGCTGATCCTAGACAGATTAGTGGTGGATCTGTGCTGGGAGGTGATCTCTGCTCGGGGGTGAATCCTGGGAGATAAAGAGGATTCTAAGGTTGGGAGGACTGGTCATGGTAAATGGTGCATGCGTACATTTGGAGATATCTGTAAGTCTGTGTTAAATGTATCCCTGTTTTATGAAATTGGGCTGTTATATTCCTTTATGCAAATTGTAAAATTTTGATGTTATATTCCTTTATGCAATTTATGAAATTGCAAGGTTATAGTGCATTATGGAATGTATGAGTTGTATGTTAAGTTGCAGTATGCCCTGTTATATGGATTAATGGTTCAGTAAATTATGTAATTGCAAATACAACTATTGACAGTAGAGAGAAATGGTTGGGTGTAGAGATGAGTACATGGTAATAATGAGGGTTGAGATGATAGATCAATTGAGTAGCCAATATACTAACTATGTAAAGATATAGATGGCTATCTTTTAAAGGAGTATTTAATTTCTGTGTGTAAGGAGTATTTAGAAATTTAGGAGAAGTAATCATGAGGTATAATGGATATTATTAATCCCATTTAAAAAGTTAAAAAGGGGGTTTGGGAGACGTGACAAATGGTATCGGAGCCCTAGTACAACAATTTGGGCTGGCAATTGTGCTCACTGCTTATTACATATGTTGTTTTTCTGAGATGTATAAAAAAAAAAAAAAAAAAAAAAATTGCTAATCGGTGTTGTAAGTGTATACAGTATGAATTGGCTACATATGAAAAATTAATCTTAGGACAATGAGCAAATTTGGTACTACATTGAATCAATTCCATCTTAACATAACCCCTTTCAGATTTGGACTTGTTGTAGACCATTAAACCAGTAGAACAGAAACCCAAAAGTTTAAAACCAGAGTAGGTTAAAATCTGAGTTTACTTGATCTCTTCATCTGATGAATTGTTGTGAAATCCCTTGTAGAAAAAAAATATATATATATATATATATATTTGATCTGCTACACTTATGGGGATTTTATTGAAGTATTATATAGGCACTAACTATGCATGATCTGTAGCAGAAATTTTTACCCAACTAAGCTGCATCTAGTAGTTAAATAATATTCCTACCATTGATAGAGTGCATACATGAGTAATCTACCAGTTATAATAATGCTAGGGAAAGAGAAATTTTACACATATGGCAGTAGCTTAGTTAGTTGGGCAGAGACTGTAAGTGTCATTATATTTGATTTCTTGAGCACCGGTAACATATACAAATACTTACCTTATAATAAATGGTTCTTGAACAAGCACTACTAAATACATATAAGATACCTCAAGGAAAAGTCGATAAATGGGAATATGCATCATGGTATATGTAGTCATAGATTTTTACTACAAATCCAAAGCAATTCTGCATTCATATAAAGGTTAGAGTATCTTATGTAGTAAGGAAATTATTAGCCATTTCAAAAGGAAAAAAAAAATATGGTTACAAAAGAAATATTTAACCATAATGGATAGTGCTTCACGGACTTTTCATACATGTCTAAATAATTAATATGCAAAATAAAGTTAGTTATTTTGCGTATATTAAGTTAGGACTTAGATGTCCTCCCCATTCGAACAACCATATGAACCTAATCTATATCATATATAAAAAAAAAAGAAAGGAGTGAAGCCAATTTAAAAACAAGTGCATACGCCTACTATATATATGCATATCTACTTTTACACTAGGGTAGATGCCACGAAATCGAATACGAAAACTCAAATTAAAACCCCAACTAGGGTTACGGCAATAAAAGAAATTGAGGAATAATTTTAACAATTACAACATAGTGATTTGCGCCGAAACCGTTGTTCAACCCACCTTACGATTTTCATATGCAATAGGAAGACGGTCAAGGTCAGACCAGGGGTTTGAATGCAATATATTTTATACACAATGCGTATACTGTGAAAACTGTGAAATACGAAATGTTCAACCTAAGAGGCGAACCACCGCTGAGATGCCACAACGAAAAAGAATATACAATTTCACTCATATGTACGCGGAACCAGACTGGTAGCCACCATAGGTTCGCGCCATCGGGGTATCACGATTCATTCGTCCCCGAGAAGGAAATCCGGTGGGCTGAATCCCTACTGATAGATGGACGGCGGAAAAAAAAAAAAAATTAGCGACAATCACAACCCTTCAAATCTACTCTGAGAAAGAAGAGCTGTAAGAATCCTCCACAAGGGATCACTGATTTATTTCATGGCGGTTGATTTTCTTTCCGACTTCGGAATTTCAGAAGGAAACCGCCATATTAAACACCAAAAATAAAAAATAAAAAATAAAAACAAAAAAACAAAAAAAAACAAAAAAAACAAAAACGAAGAAAATCCACCCTCGTCCGAGCCACGAGAAATGGAGCTAGGGCATCCCCAACATGAATAACAAAGCAAATCGAAATTTATTAGGCTACTGTGCAGGGCATGCAGCTTACTACACTTTCTAAGCGTGATGATCCAACAACCCTTCCAGCTGTGCGTATCAAAAATCCACGCGCTGAGGGTATACTGTTCACTGGAAGAACAATAGAAAGACAAACCGTAGATCTGTTGTTCAGCGTGGAGGATGTCCGAAATTATATCTTCGGCACCCTACCTCGCATGAAACATTAATAGCGCTGCAGAGAGATGGATACGAATTCACGGTAAAATTTGACACCGATGACTCATCCTCACCGCCGCGTTATTCCATCTAACCACACAGTCTAAACTCTAAGACTGGGAACCTGTAGGGTAGCAGAATAAAGCAAATAAAATCGCCTTCAGGGTTAAGGATAAACTGCAACTGAGGCATGAGACAAAACTGGAACGCAAATAAACAATAAACCGAAGCAATAGGAAGCGAAGGAGACGAGATTACAGATGAAGGAAAATGCGGAAAGAAAAGTCCGAGACTCCAAGTTAACGCGCCTCCTAAACCCTAACGTTTCTCTGCCCGAGGACCTCGGTCGAACTGAAGGTGAAGGCACGGAAGCGCTGATCGTTCAAATCCTATAACCGTCAAAACGTCGAATCATAGCTACCTGTTGATTTCAGCTGGATAAGAGACGGCTACACGCCAATGTGGTCTGTACTATAAAAATGTACTCACGAAGGGGAGCTCGACCCGGGTTATCGTATACACCTACGGACTGGCTATTGTAAATTGCTTAGTAATGACCGATTCTAAAACTCGATCAGTTTGCCTAACTCTGCAGCAGAAACAGAAAAAGAAAATGAAACCAGTTCCGTGTTGTGCAATGCCATGTGAAATAATCCATGCCGAAATGGAAACCCTCACACTCCCGGGTATTTCACGTTCCACGCGTCAATTGACAGAGGTTGGAGTGCATCGAACGATGCCATGATGGGGTATCAGACGTTCATTTTTTTTATGGACTGTTGCGCCGTCGGGTTGCAGAGAAAAAAAAAATACCCTACACGTGATCGTCGGCGTAACTGGTTGGTTGAGGGTCGTGATCCCGACCGCCAAATGAATAATTCTCTGTACCCACCTGCGCATACCGTGACAGGTTACAACCGTAGAAATTCACCTGCATACAAAGCAATAATAACGTGAAACATGAAATGGCAGCAATGATAACCTAAAACGTGAAATGGCGCGACAGTAGGTCATCCTTACGGGTTATCAATGCAAATGATATAGGTAAGTGGTTAAAATTAACGACGGCGAACATTATAATATCATTGTATGGGAGGAGTATTATATATATTGTTCTCCATATAAACAGATTTGATAGATATGTCAAGATACGATATATATAAATATATATATATATAGGCTCCGGGGTATACGTGCTACGAAAACAAAATGGGTTATAAAAAAAAAGAAAAAGAAACAAACCAATGTGGGATTCGTACATATATATATATTATATACACCATAAACCCCACTTACATATAAAAGTAGTGCTAAAGAATAGAAATATACGTATAAAGGGTATAGGTAACGAATACATGCATTTAGGGTTATTACTATTAACCCCTTCTTTTTATATGTGAGTACAGTCAAATAAAGTGGATATCTTTAATCCACCTATGTGGTGATCTCATAATAGTATCCATATGAGAATGTATACATATGGAGGAGGTATATATATTAATATGCCTACGTAGTGATTTTTTTATAATTGTCCCACCAATTTATGTAAGTATGGATTTTGGGAATTTATAAAGACATATATTAGGGGTCTATGGTTGTGAGTAAGTAATGCATGACCCTATACTTATATATCTAGCCTATGTCAAGGAAAGTAAGCAAGTAAAAGGAATGTGCATGTAAGTTAGAAATGAAACAAAATAATTACCTGAGGGAAGTGTAGTATTTACAAAAAAAAAAAAAAAAAAAATTTGCTCTAAATGAGAGGTGTGTTACAAATATACATGAGGGAAAGTAAGTGTTGTTTAATTGGAAGAATGAATCCATCATTTAGACCACTAAACCTTCAAAGTGTACCTAGAAAAAAAAATACCGAGACAAAATATATCGAATACAATGTGATATAGATATATGTACATTCATTGTATCATTGAACTAATAAGGCCAAGGTCATATAGACTCTACTCGGTTATATAAAATATGTATTTATGGTAGCTGGAAATACATATGGATACATATATATAAGGTTGTTAAATATATATATATCTTTAGTTCATGTTATATATATATAAATATAAGTCGTACTATATGTGGATGTGTGAGTAAATAATTTAGATGTATTTAATCCATAATAGATAGGTACGTATGGGTTTTATAACACCATATAGGGAGGTGGGAATAAATAAATTAAATATATTTATTCCACAATAAATAGGTATATATGGATTTTATAATGCTATATACTATGGTTCCAGGTTGTATGTACATGATATATATATCCAATCCATGTGGAGCAAAACAACCGATACACACTACACAAGTGTAAAAAAAAAAAAAAAAAAAAAAAAAAAAAAAACCTTAGAGGTTGTAACAATATAGAATCTTCTAGATGGAGAAAATTTTTGAGAATTATGAAAGGGAGAATTAGTTGATGGGTTATGGACCTAATATAAAATACCCACATAAATATATAAATACCTATATAAATACATATGTATAGGTTGGATTTGCAAAGTTACCCTTCAAAATTTTAGAGGTAAAATAATTAAATATATATATATATATATATGTAAATGTACATATATATGGGATTTAATAAGTGGGATTTAATACAAGAGCATTTGAATTGAAGGTATTAGTAGTGCACTTTAATTGAAATTAATCAGTTGCACCGGTGGGAACTTTGGCACTATAAATTGTATTTAAATACGAATTGAAAAAAATATATATATATATATATATATACGTTGTCTGGAAGGAATAATTGTGGGTTGATGTATGTTATAATACTATGTGTCACCATAATTATTGGCACACAAGAAGAAAGAAAGGTATATTGAAATATATCGAGAAAGGTGGTATAAAGCGCACTTTAAAAGTGTTACTAGTCCAATGGTATAGGCCTACATATATATGAATAATTATATATATACGTGAATAGATAAAACCATGACATATACGTGGAAGTTAAGAAAGAGGCATTTTAGACTTCTATGGGTATGAGATTGGATATATATACCTATATAGAAATATATATAGGCATAGGATTGGTAAAGTGGCACTTTAATTTGATTCCACTTTAGTGAATTCAATAAGTGCATGGGGGAAACTTTGAGATTGAAAATCTATCCTATGGAAATTGACTAGAATTGGAAAAGTTGCTAGTAGAAAATCAATAAAAGAGATTATTTTAAATTTGGTATATATATGGTAACACTTTCAAAAAAGGCTTGAACTTATATATGAATATATATAAATATAGGGATATATATATATATTCATATGTTCATCAAATTAATATTGTTAAGGCTATATATATATCATACATATATATATATATATATCATACATATATATATATATATATATATATCATGGTTACTTATACAATAAGGTTTGGAAATATATATGATATATACAAACCTAGTGGATATATATATACGTGCTCACGAGAGGTATATTGCCCAATGTTTGAGATGCAAGTAGTATATGAGTAAGTGGAAATTGTATCCTATAAATAAGGCAGGTATACTGCCATAAAAGAAAAGAGGATTGAAGTACATGTGTTAATTACAATTAAATGGTTGATTTAGTAATTGTAGAACCATTACATGGAGTTAGGCAGGAACGAATGAAGGGATAAATTGAAAATTTCCTGATGACTTACTTAAGGAAGAATATTCTTGTAATGGTGGAAGAATGACTTCCTAATTATTTATTTATAATAATTTATATTCTTTCATGGAAATAAAGTATATTTTCAAATTGGTATATTTATGGGTTGCTTTTGTTAGAAAGCATGAAAGATTTATGGGTTGCTTTTGTTAGAAAAAAAAATAGAATGCTTTTATGCAATAGAAAAGAAGGAATTCTTTTATGACCCAGGAAAAAGTTGAAATACTTTTATGATTTATGAAATCTTTCCCATTTAAGCTGATGAGTCTTTGAAAAAGGGGAAACTGTGTCAAATTCATTTTTGGCATTAACAAGTATTGATATTGTAAATGTGATGAATTATAGAAATTACATTTATCACTAGAAAAGGAAACATGAATTCTCACTATAAAAATTTTTGGTGCAAATTTTATTAAAGTTAAATTTCTTGAGTCTTAAATTCAAAGACAGAGAAATGATGTGAAATCATACAGCTACAACTGAGAAAGAAGGGATGAGCTGTATTTTGGACGTGGGTGGGGAAAACCCATCAGTTCCAAAATTGTTCACTTAAGTTTTGAACGAGTGGATACCATTTCATGTGAGAGGTAAGCATGGAATGGTAGATATTTTTAAGGAATCTAGTTGTTACTAATTAAATTAAGTAACTAACAAAAGAAACAATGAAAAGATACTAGAATTACAACTATAGAATGAGCAAGGGTAAGCATAACCATGCATATGATCCAATTGTTTTCTCTCATTTATGTGTACTAATGAAAAAGTTGAGAAATTGTTTAAACAAGTGTGTAACAGGAAATTGGGCACTCTGGAAACGAAGAGGAAAAAGGTGAAGATAAATCACCTGGAAAATCCAGAAAAGCTGAACTGAACCAAGTTGCGTGAGGAAGGAATCTCACTGAAAAACAAGAAAGGATAAGTAGTGTACTAAAAGTGCACTAAACTATTATGAACCTGAACGGTTTGATTAATAACTGAATGTCTTAAGTTATTGAAATGCAAAGCGCTGTTGTGAATTATCAATTATATGTACCTGATATTACTTACCTTGGTATGAATTGTGGACAGAGAAACCAGAATAAAAGATCTTCCATACAGACTTCTTGCAAAGAAGTAGGAAGAAAACAAACTGCATAAGGCATCAGTAAATAGAGTGGAGGCAGGAGAGTACACTGCTGGAAACTAATGGCTTAGCCCTACCATTGCTTATTAAATTTCCTGATATATTTTATGTCTCCTTGTGGAAAAGAAAAGTTATAAATTTTGTATATGATGCTTCTCACATGATTGATTGGAATTGTGGTCCAGGTGGAACAAGAAGAGGAATTTCCTTCCAGAGTCGCTTCAAAGATGAAAGCGAGAAGAAATGGAATTGAGGAAGTGAACAGTAGCTCGGGTAAAGGTGCAGTGGAGCACTTTACTGCTAAAAAGCTACATGGCACAAAGAAGCTCAAATGATGGAAAAACATTCATAATTATGTTCAAAATCAACTAGTAGATAGTTGTCAACACCGAGGACGGTGTTTATTTTCAGAGGGGGAATATGTAACACCCCCAAGTTCTATGCTTTTCAAATGAGACATTTGAACATAAATCCAAAGGGGAGTGGACCCCAGTTGATGATTATTGTGTGGATGTGGTTAATTTTGTAATTATGAAAAAATAAATAAAATATTATGTATGCACTATGACCAAAAAGAGAATTGAGATCACTTGCCAAAATCCATGAGGATGGATAAGGCAACAAATCCCCAAAAAAGCTTTCAAAAATCCTTGAAAGAAATTTATTTAGATTTAAGGAGAAATCTAAATTTCCCCAATGAAGAGGAGTAGTTGGGAAGAGGTGAGAAAAGCTGGAAAAGCTGAGGAAAAGCTTAAAGCAGCTTTAAGGAACCCCAAGAGGGAAGCCTAGGCTAAACAGGAAAGAAAGCATCCTGCTATTCTGGACGCAGAATTAGAAACATGCTTTGGGGTATGAGCTTAAATAAGCTGATCCTAGACAGATTAGTGGTTGATCTGTGCTGGGAGGTGATCTCTGCTCGGGGGTGAATCCTGGGAGATAAAGAGGATTCTAAGGTTGGGAGGACTGGTCATGGTAAAGGGTGCATGCGTACATTTGGAGATATCTGTAAGTCTATGTTAAATGTATCCCTGTTTTATGAAATTGGGCTGTTATATTCCTTTATGCAAATTGTAAAATTTTGATGTTATATTCCTTTATGCAATTTATGAAATTGCAAGGTTATAGTGCATTATGGAATGTATGAGTTGTATGTTAAGTTGCAGTATGCCCTGTTATATGGATTAATGGTTCAGTAAATTATGTAATTGCAAATACAGCTATTGACAGTAGAGAGAAATGGTTGGGTGTAGAGATGAGTACATGGTAATAATGAGGGTTGAGATGATAGATCAATTGAGTAGCCAATATACTAACTATGTAAAGATATAGATGGCTATCTTTTAAAGGAGTATTTAATTTCTGTGTGTAAGGAGTATTTAGAAATTTAGGAGAAGTAATCATGAGGTATAATGGATATTATTAATCCCATTTAAAAAGTTAAAAAGGGGGTTTGGGAGACGTGACAGTCTTTGGGACTAAAATTATTTTTTTGTAGTAGGATACAAGAAAAAATATGGAACTCAATTGTTTAGAAAAAAGGTATCATGTCAAGATATAAAGTGAAAGTTTATGTTTATTTGATATCTATTAAGGTATTATTATTAGCTGATCGAAATAAAAAACTTAATTATTAACAAAACTAGAATGTTCCCAAATTATTATGTTGATAGACATATCTATTTTCAAATAACACTTGAAAAAGTTTAATCTAATTATTAATAATTATTAGGTGGATGAAGAGATTTAACCTACATAGAATATTCTTAGCAGTATACACTAATTAAAGGTTTATTTTTTTCCCAAAGTAGTTATGTCTTTTTTTCCTTTTAATTAAATTCATTAATTAAAAAAAATTTCATATAAACCGATGTTATATGAAATGAGTTATGTTTTTTTTTGGGTATGTCATATTGACAAGGCATAGAATTATAACAAATCCTTTTTCAAAATTAAAATTCTCCATGATACAATGGAGGTGAAACTATGTGATTAAGAAACTTGTTACATGTTTTTATATTTTGTTTTTATTAATGTATGAAACTTATTTGTTAATTATTTTTATCATTATTAATAAAAATAATAGTAGTAATTTTAAATAAGTTATAATTTAGTCAATTCTTATGATTTATTTAAAATTTAATCAACTTTAAATACATAACCAAATGCTTTGATACTTATTTTGGATTGATTTTTATGGAAATTTACAAGCTATTTAATTTATATGGTTGTGTTAGTTTTATTATAAAATGGTAGACTTAAAAAAACTCAAATTAGTGAAAATAGAAATAAATGAATACTTGATTTAAATAAACAACATGGTAAAAAATAAAGTACTAATGCACAACCATAGACTATGTAGCAAAATAGTGTTACTAGTGGATTAAAGTAATTGTTACATTATATAAAAACAAAATCATTATCATCACATTTTCAACGTTGTGAACATTATCGCTTGTATGAAAATTATCCTAGAGAAACAATAATTGATTGGTAGATTTGCAATTGGACTATATCATAAATGTTGCATCCATGTGATATCAAGGTTGGAAAAAAGTATAAAATCTTAGTCTAGAAATAAATGTGGCTTTGAAGTATGATTAATTTCTAGTATAAATGAAGAAATAACATATAAGATTGAAAATTTATGCCATAAATTAATTTATTCTATGAACTAAGAAGAAGGTAATTAGGGAAAATTGTATGGTCTAATGTTCATACATGGATTAATTTTCCATGCTTTTTCCATAAACAAGATTTTTTTAGTCTCTATTTTACATGAAAATGTTTTGCTAAATTTTATAGTATAAAACTATTTTACCTTAAATATCATAAAAAAATTATAGATATTATATAAAATCATTAACAATTTAAATAATAAAAAAAAAAATTTGCCAAAAATTTTACAATTTGCATATTAAAAACAAATAATATTTATTGAGATTTATAAACTTTAAAATTAATTTTACCCTTAAAAATTTCCCAAAAATAATTAAACTTATCTTAGATACTTAGCTCTTTTCAACTATAACGAGATGATAACACATCGTGGTGACAGAAGCCTTGGAATATTAAGTCCCCTCCCAAGGCGATGGTGTTTATGTGAATCATATCAAACAACAAAATTTTAAGGTGGGAATACATTTATAAAATGAAATAAAGTATGTCAAAGAATGTGTTCAACTTTTTCGTATAATGAGGAATCAATAATATTTTTTTATTTTTATTTTTAAAAGAGCCAAGTCAAGGTCAAGGAATTATTGGGTATCGATACTCTTCTGAAATTTGAAACCATACATACATGTTTTTATGGTTAGTTTATTTATAAAAGCTTACAATCTCTTAGTAAAGCTTACAATATCTTAGTAAGATTGGATTTATTCAATATCTTTTAGGGACATTTATTCTCTATATTTTGGAAACGCAAACATATCAGGTTAAATTTAATATAGGAAGATGAAAAAATTAAAAAATGAAATATAAAGCCTCTTATTTCTTATTAAAATATGCTTTATAAAATGTATTAATTAAGTTATGTATTAATAAGTTTTGGGTCATGGACGATTCATCTATGATCATAAATTGGATGAAATGAAGCTTATAGATAAAAAAACAATTTTCTATTTCAATTAAAACAATGATTAAATACATATCTAATTAATCTCTTTAACTCATTGATACCATAATTTCCTCCTATCACTAAAACTATGATTAAAGGAAATATCAAACAACTTTCTTTAGCTAAGCTATACATGTATTTATAAAGAGAACGACAAGCTTGCATATCATATCTGAAAGAAGGTCTTCTTATATTTGAGAATTATGGACCCTGAGAGTAAATATCATGTAGTCATACAATGGTTTTACAAAACTTTGTATTTAAGTAACTTTTAACTCCTTTCGACCTTGTAATATGTTACTACATGGGATTGTTAATTGCATCTTTTGTTTCCAATAAACTAATAGATAGTATACATGACATTATGAAAGTTGTGGATATTTCTAAATGTACTGATATAGTAAAATATTTTCTAAAGATATATTTTCCAATATATGACTTTTGCGAAAATAAAAATAAAAAAAGAAATTGTTTTATTTTTTTCTAAACTAAAAATATATTTTCTTTTATTAAAAAGAAAATATAAATGACAATTTAAAATCTTACAGACTTAATTAACATGAAAATCCTAGTATTATATAATAAATTATTAAACTACATATTTTATAGGTTCTTATAATTGGATTGAAGCAAAGTTAAAACATCAATTCAGAAAATATTTTTCTTCATTAAATCTCGAATGCAGTCAACAAAATCATAATAAAACCAATATTTGCTATAGTATCATGCAATGCCGAATAGGGATTTTCAATATCCGAGAGATGTTAGGAAAGGAAATCGAGAAAGCTCTGGTATAACCTATGATAGTAATAATACAATGAATGAGAACTCACTTTCTAAAGATGATCCTTTTGGAATGATATATAAAAGGAAAACATAAATATAATGTGCATAAATGTAATTTATTATACAATGAGGAAAACTTTAATTAAATTTTCTTTTAATCTTTATGGTAAAAGTGCATACATTTCATGTTTACATATAATTGTTGAAATTTAAGAAAGAAAAATATAAAGTGGTATGCAACATGAATAACAATGAAGTTATTCTATATATGCACTGAAATTATTTTCTTTAAATGCCCGACTTAAATAAATGGTTAGTAATAAAAATAGGTCTAAAATGAACGGTTTATTGAGGTTAGAATATTTTTTTAATATAGTTCTAAATATAAAATATATATATATCTATCTATATCTATATCTATATCTATATCTATATCTATATCTATATATATATATATATATATATATATATATATATATATATATATTTTGAAGTAATTGGTTTTTTTTGGGTGGTTTATGGATATTGAGTGATTATGGGAAAATGGATAAGGGATCTACTGGTTGATCAAATTAAGAACGCTTAATTTGAAAAAAGTCTCAATATGTGAGATGTTTAGAAAAATCTCAACTAACTAAACTATCCTTCAAACTATTTGAAGTAATTAATTATATTAGTTTTGAAAATTTTTAATTTTTATAACATTATCTAAACTTTTACTAGAGGGAAACATAAATATAATCAATATAATGTGATATATAGAAAACATAAATATAATTTATTATAAAACAAAATCAAGTAAAATTCTCAAAATACATATAAATAGAAAATTTTAAATAAATAATCCTTTTAATCTATATAGTAAAACGGAATCCATTTTATGTGTTTACATATTGTCGAATTTTATGGAAGATCACTAAATAAAGTGGTATGCAGCATGCATAAACAATAGATTTATTTTATATACATATAAATATGCATTCAATTTTTCGAGTTATTCTATATAAATATGCATTGAATTTTTTCTTTTTAAATGTCTGGCTTAAATAAATGATTGGTAATAAAAATAATGCAAATATGTTTAAATAAAAGGTTTAATGAGGTTAGATTTTTAATATAATTTTTAATATAAAATATATAATTTATATTTTTGTTTAAACTAATTTTTTTTTAATTTTTAATAGTGGTTTATGAATTCATGTGCTCTCATATATGAATTTAGTTATATTTATGGTCTAAAAATCTAGATAGACCTTCTCGAAGAGATTTATCGTCACTCATAGTAGAGGACCACAAAATACTAAAGTACTTAACAACAAAAACTCAACCCATTGAACTAACCTTAAGACTTAAGACTGTTTAAATTAATTACTTATTAATCTTGAAAATATGTATTTATTTGTGAGGTTATCGAAGCCCTTACTAAAAGAAAACATAAATGTAATGCTTTATACCAAAAGCATAAATCTAATTTATTAGACAAAGATAAGATTTTTATCTTTAGAGTAAAAGCTCATCAAGTTTTCATGTTCACATATTGTTGAAATTTAGGAAAGAACACTAAATAAAGTGGTATAACACCTGCTTAAACAATGGAGTTATTCTATATATGCATTGAAATCAGTCTCTCTAAACGTCTGATTTAAATAAATGATTGGTAATAAAAATAATGCAAATATGTCTAAAATGAAAGGTTTAACCAGGTTGGATTCTTAATTTTTTATAAATATAAGTTTTGAAGTAATTAGTTATATTAGTCTTGAAAATATTTATTTTTATGAGGTTGTCTAAGCCTTTACGAAAATTAATATAAGTTTTGAAGTTATTAGTTATATTGGTCTTGAAAATATTTATTTTTATGAGGTTGTCTAAGCCTTTACGAAGGTAATAAGTTTTTAGTTTTTGATTTTTATTTTCTTTAAAATATGAATGTGTATAATTTAAACAAAACTAATTATATTTCAAATATTATAAAGTAAGAAATTAATATTTTTAAGTATACAATGATGAAGGGTTTATTACAATTTATGACGGGATTATCTCCTTTTGCTATAAACAAATACACATTTAATTTTTTTATTGTTTTTTTTTTTTTAAAGTTGGACTAAATTTTATTAATGTAACATAATGTCCAAGAAGAGAGGTAGGCCTCTAGAATCGCTGAACTAGCCAATTCCTGAGGAATTATATGTCAAAAAAGAAAAATAGTGATTTCCCTAGTTTGGCAACCAGTCATAATACAACTACCTTCAGAGGAGAAAAAAGCTTCAGAAAAAAAATAGTTAAGAGTTGTGAAAATATTCAGGAAACACATTTTAACATGAAAAATTAACATAACTGTAAAAAAATACCTCTCCATGCTAGGTGTCATTTTTTTGAGGCAGTGGTTCCTCCACAATGAGGCATGTGTAGTCTTCAGAGGAGTCATCCGCATGCATCATTTGGTAAGCCACTAGTTCAGGAGTTGTGGCAGTGCAAACAATGCTTGCATTTCCTTTGAAACCTTCTTCTCTCGACCATTCAAAGCTACCACTTCCACTACTACCGCTTTCACTACTGAAAATTCCTTTGCTGCTAGAGGAGATGGCACCAAGTTTGAGGGGAAGGGCTTCTGACATATGTGAGAGCAGAAGAGCCGTAGAGGATGTGGTGGAATTTATCTATATTTTCCTGGATCTTTGATATGCTTCGAAGGAAGCCTCTTCCTTGAAGGTGATGGTGATGATAGCAGTAAGGTGGGGATGGTCCAATGCACAGGTGTAGTGGAATTGAGAAGAATTCTCCTCAGGCATAAGAGGCCGCATCTCCAAGTGAAGGGTTTGCATAGGTGAAGAAGTTCTACCCCGTCCTCTCCCATGGCTTGTGGTGTGACATTGAGCCGAATTCCCATCAAGAGAAATAGAGCGAGGGAACTGAGAGGTTTGACCTCTGCCTCTGCCGCTGCGAGTGGAGGGATAATGGGATAAATACTCATCTTGAGTTGGCGAATGCAACTCAGAGCGGATGGATAAAGGGGGAAGAGATGCATGAACGCACCCACTGGCTCAGAGGCAACACATTGTATGCCACTTGTGGATATGGGAGCCGTCGGAAGTGTTTGGGATGTAGGCGAGCGGAGGTGGTGGAGAAGAGTGTGCTGAAGGCTAGGAATTGTGAGACCAAGGAGAAGAGTTGAAGTTACAGTAAATTCTGTGCATGAAATGGAGACTAGGACAAGGATAAGGTAGTATTTAAGGCTGCACTGCCTCCTTGTGTACATTCGAGAACTCGGCTCTGAGACCGCAGAGGGGAAAATGTAGCGGGAGGGAGATGGTGGATTGATACATCGTGGAGGAATTATGAGGATGTTGAAGCACCATAAACGTTTGGGAAAATTAATGGTGGAGTGTTGCAAGAAGTTGGAAGCTATAAATTCCTCAGGCCTGAGCCCATGCGTGACCATGTGTCATGGCCATGTGTCACGTGCTGGGCTCGTCGTCCTCCTTCCCGAGTTATACACCCACATCTGGGATAATTGATTTTATTGTGTAATCAAATTGATTTAATTAATGGAATTTTTATAAATTCATCAAAAATAATAAAATATTTGTTCTTAATTTAGTAAAGGCCAAAATATTTTTTATATAGTCAGAAACCAACAATGAATATATTTAAAAATAATTAAATTTTAATTTGATATTACTCTATGATATTTGAAATAAAAAGCCTATTTAAAATTTTCCATTCTTGACCGACCTTACTCGTTAACCTAATAAAGTATTTTTTTTTAAATTGATTTCTCATAAAAAAAAATTATAGTATATTTTATATTTATTTATTACCTTTTGTTCGTCTTATCTTTGTTTCATTGTGCTCAAATTTACATTTTCTATCCGAACTAGTAGCCTTGTACTCTTATATTTTTTATTAGATATAGTGGCCCTATACTCTCTCATCAAAGTCTCTCATATTTTTTAGATACTAGGGATTACTAAGTGTAATATACCTAGATAATTTCGTATGGAAATGCAGGGAGTTATAGAAATTTTATATAAATAACCCACGGGATAACTATCCAAATCACTATTCAATATTCCTCATTAATTATTAGATATAATGATCATAAATTCATAGAGTAATTTTATTATATGATAGTAACTTGCATAACCATTAACAATCATTGTTGTAGGATGTTAACATCAATTGCATGATATAACCATGCATCCATTTCATTATTCCTTCAACCAGATTAGTTAATCAGATGCTTGAAATTATGAACATCACATCACACAAGGAATCAACATCATCAAACTAACACAATAATCAATCACATCATTGAACATCGATGTACCCTGGAAACATAGTAGGGTGAAACCAACAAAATTTTAATTTTATTATTAAATATTCGTGAGGGTGTTCACCCCTCACTCAATGGTTTATAAGGGATACCATCCCCTAACCATTGTTATAAATATTACAAGGAAAGATAGTTTGAATACAAATATCTAGCTTAAAGTCATTACAATCATTATGATAAAATTTACCCACTAATCTTAAATCTCCATATATCGGTGGCATAGTTGTACATATAATAGACCATCCTACAACTCACACCCATTTGCATGCACCATTAATTGTTTACCTGCCACCATGTTAAGCATAATATATCATTTGCACAAGTCAACATCATTTCCTGCTATTTTTGTCTTTAGCATACATTGATCTCATGATTCGTAGAGTAAAAATCAACTCATTCACAAATATATACTAGTGACACTTCTACATCTATTAATGTACATTCATGACATGCAAGTAAAATATCCTGACAGGCCTCCTTTAACAACAATGCATATCTTCTAGTTATAAGCGATCACATTAACTAATATTTCCCTGCTAAACATTTCTTTAAAATAAATAGATACATCAGCTATGATCTATGTGCATGTGAATTACATAATATTTATCATAATAATTAACCCTTCAACTATTACTTTTGATCAATGAAAATACTTAAAGAAAGATAATCACAACAAATTTTGTTCCTGTGCATGCAAATGCATATAGTTTTCAAAAGAATCTTCCCAAAGGAACACTTGACACAATAAAACATGCAAACACATGTTTTTTTTTCAAGGAAATTTGAGCATAATAAGAGATGAAAAACATGTTTTATTTTAAAAATATTATACAAACATTACCCACATATATATTCCAATGAAACAAAAACATTACTATGGTTTTTATGCACGTAATTGATCTTCTTTAGCAATGTCGGCTCACTCAAAATGTTATCATTTCCCACATACAATTGTATAATACTTCCAATGAAAGCTAATAAAAAACTTGCATGCATATACATGGTATTATTCCAAACAAAACTAACATAATAATTATGATAGCATATTGTAATCACATATATATTTTTGAAATAAATATAGCTCAACAGATCTTATATCCATGCAAAGAACATAACTTTCCAACACAAAGACTATTCTTTTTGCATGAAAGAGATTATGGGTGAAAATGTGAAGCTGGGTTACACTTTTTTCCCTTTTTTGAGAAATTTTTTTCATTTTTTTCGGTTCTTCAACTTTCTGCAAACTATAACAATTTTTCTGTGTAGAATTTCATTTTGCGGTAAAAATAAAAGTTGTGAGAAATTTTGTTAGCTTTCTATTACTTATTTTTTGAAATTTTTTTATGCAGATTTGATATGTCAACTTAGCGTTTCTTTGAGTGTGTGTTTCTTAACAATCAAAGAATTCAAAAGAAGTCATGTTATGTGGCAACGTTGTATTCATTGAAAATTTGTGTTTTTGAAAAAACAAAATGTGTTACAACAATCTAGACAGAGTCTACTTTGGTTTCATCATATTTACAAAGCAAATGGATGCATATCATAATTACTAGAATTTTCTGAACTGGTCCAATACGAAAAACTGCGTATTTTTGATATGTTTCGCGTGGCAACAAATTTCTTAACATACAAGTTATAAACTAAAAATCTAAAAGCTACCCATTAGAGTCAACGGACCAATGTAATGCCCCATAATTTTTTCAATTTTTTTTACAATGTATTTTGGGAGACACAAAATTTTGATTTCACTGAATCACGATGACCCTCAAAAATTGTTTGCACTCATTTTATTAGAAAAATAATGAAAATTAATAAACGTTTACGAAATTCCATAAAATTTATATTTCCTGAAAGTAGATTCAATTCTGAAAATGCTTGTCTTGGTTCCGACAGTTAATTAACAAGTTTTCATGGAGTTTAATCAGTCCAAAGTTGCGGAACCGTTTTCAGAGCTTGGCTCTGCGTAATCGGTGACGCGACAGTTCGGCCGAACTATGTTTTCCGCTTACGGGCCGCTAAAACTAAAGGCTTAATAGTTCGGCCGAACTTTTTATCAAAAGTTCGGCCGAACTATTGTGCAATTCTCCGTCGGCCGGAAATTTTTGTGGAGCCCCCTACAAAACACACATTTCGCGTCAATATAAATTGCCGTGAAATGAGTCACAATTTTCGCACATTTCGCATTATCATAATAGCCCTCAGTTTATCGTAAAAACCTTAATATGAAAAAAAATATATTCCCTTCTCTAGAATTATACCATATATAACCTCTTTTATGCATAAAAACTAGGCAACACTAACAAGGTTAATTTAACCTTTAATACACCTAGATCAAGAAGTGGACACAATTAATCTAGCCATGTAAAATTTGCAAGAGGTTATTCTTTTAAAGTAAGAAAACCATATGTAAAACAAAATAATATTTTTCCAAGAAGAAATTATTCTTTTCACAAAAGATTCAACATGATATTATCAAAGAAACGATTAACATGGCTTCTCCATGACTTCTTTTCCATGAAAACATCATTAACTTATCTCCCATCCCATGAAGTATCTTCAAGAATTACCCTCTTTAATACATATTCATTGTCAAGAAAATAACTTGGATTTCCTTATCATTTCATACATGTGTACCAAATATCCATTTTAAAAGAGAACAAACATCCTATCTTTTCTTACCTAAGATGCATATATATATACAAAAACAAGAAAATATACTTTGATTATATTCTAGTAGTGCAGATAAATAATTTTTATTTCTAAAAGGTTAACATAATAGCAATTTCTATCTAGAAGTAGTAACATATTTTATTTAGAAAAAAAAATAGCACGAGTTCTCTATATTATGAATTTTTATTTTCAATAAACATTAATTAATTTACCTTCAAACCCATAAAAAGTAAAAAAATTACTTAGATTTCAACACACAAGATTCGCATGTAATCTTTTTAAGACTAAATACACTTTTAATTAGATTTTGTGCATTAGAATTAGTATAATTTCTCAAAATAAAAGGACAAAGCTACTTAGCATTTTACACATAAGATTCACATGTAATATTTATTTTGATAAATTGATATGAACTTTTAATCTTCTACCATGCAATATTTTCAAGAAATTAGTATAGTAACTTTCCTTATATATACCCAAAAACATATTATCTATATCACAATGACTAAGCTTTATGTGCATGTAACATGTGTTTTTTTTCTAACACCATATCTCTTACCTCAATTTTATATCTCATATAATATTTTCGAGAAGAAATCATGCACTATTGTTATTGTATGAACAAGTTTAAATAATTTAAACAATAGACATGGGTAGTATATACATAGAGATTCACGAAAACCCTTCCAAGAAAATTAATCTAATTTACTTTTCTCTTTTCTTTTTCACCACCATGAAAATAATTTCAGAAATTACCCTCTTTAACTTATTTCCATTTTCAAGAAAAATAAGCCATATAGCAAGGATCCCTTTTATTTTAATATAATATGCCATCTTTTCTAGAATTTAATGCACATGTATATTAAGCATAACTTTCCAAGAAATTTACATAAGGAATCTATCTCTAGAATATTTATAATGAGATGTAACACTTATGAAATATAAAAAAAAATTCGAAGGGAGCTCATAGTATTAAATATATCTTTGTGTAGGAGAAAAAAAAAGTCTCATAAAGAAATCATTTTAGATAAACTAGTATAGTCAACCATACCTTTCAGTGGTAAAAACAGTGAGACTTAGAAATCAACTTGCCATTATTTGAGAGCTTGCATCCTTTTCTAATGTGTATGGCCCTTATGAAGAAGTGAATATCACACTGCTAATTGGATGAACATATATCCTAACTAGATGAACATGCATAACCACGATACCAATACCAACGTTTCTCCACTTGGGTTTTCATGCAGAAAAGAGAGCGAATACTTATACTAACATTTATGTAGTTTGGTTTTCAGGATGGATGACCATCAACACACGTAATATAGCTCTAGTTCATATTGTGACAAATAAAATCAAGCATAAGTAGGATGGAAAAAACTCCCATGATATATTTCTGAAGTAGAACTTCTTTCCTTTTCCAAATGAACGTCCATCTCATGTGAAAGGAAGAAAAAATATTTTCATGTTGAGATTCAATGAGATATTGATCCTAGTGAAAAATAAACACCTACACTAGGTGGAGCTCGCAGGCTATTTTTATGTGTATGTCTATTTTTAGAATGGTGAGCATATTCAATTTATAGTGGGAGTCTATTTATAGATGGTTGAGAAAATTCTATTTATAGATGAGATTCTATTTTTAGATTCATGGGTGAAGTCTATTTATAGATCACATGTCTAAAAATAGATCGCATGTCAGGGCAGAAACGTGAAGCTGGGTTACACTTTTGTGAGAATCGGGGGCCGAATTTTTTTTTCGGCAATAGTTCGGCCGAACATTTTATAAAGTTCTGCCAAACTCATGATTCCATTTAGATTGACGGCACACTGACGGTGCGGGAAAACAGAATTTTTGCCGGAGATGGGAAAATTGGAAACAAAAGTTCGGCCGAACTTCCAACAAAAGTTCGGCCGAACTGTGAGTTTGGCCAAACTTTTACTTTTAAAATAGTTCGGCCAAACTAGTTTCTATAAATAAATCGCCCGAGAAGGTGGTTTTTTTACCGGTTTCATTATTCGCGCGAATTTCTGTCACTGTCACTGCTGCTCTATTCGCACGTTTTCGCTCCTCCCGTCAGCGCTGTTGCTCCTCCCATCCACGCTGTTGCTCCTTTCATCGGCGTTGTTGCTCCTTTCGTCGGGTATGTTCGACCTTACCTTTTAGAAAATAGTATTTTTCAAATTATGTAAGCAAAGATATAGGTGTCTATGAAAAAAAATGATGTCTATGGAAATTAGTGATGTGATTTCTGCCAACGAATATGTGTTCAAACTCAGACTTCTTTTTTGGCTTGCTTGGTATGTCATCGTGATAAAAGTAAAGATCACATTAGTATATTTAGATTTAATTTTACTTCTGTTGGTGATGCCAATGTAGTCCAAGGTTCTGAATATCATCTGTAATGTAGCTTTCATAACATAAATTTTGAATTAGGATTATCTACTTGCAACCAACAACCAAACCAATGGAACACATGTTGTTAACTTAGATAAGCCCTTCAATAAGCCAGACCTCCACATGCAAAGAATGAATAATATAATCTCACTGCTGAGAGGGGATGTGTTCACACCATAGCCCTGCCTTCCAATAAAATCAAAACCCTGATTTCAGAGAATGATAAATACGTAAAGCAGATGCTATTACAGTTTTTTTTGAGTAGTAGTAATGGTGATGGTTTATATATATATACACTTTCTATTAACGCAATCAAACTCGCCCTCTATTTAAAATAACTGAAGAAAACATACCCTAACGATCCTGATAGGTTGGGGAATTGAATCATAGATTTATTTTGGTCTTTGTGTTAAGGAAATAAATAGAAGATAAAGCATAAATATATCTTGAATTTTAAACTAAGTTATAATTTTTTTCCATAAAAGTATGGGTTTTATTTTCAAACTCAAGAAACAGGGAAAGAATTTGCAGAGTTGTTTATTGAAACTTGAATATATATATCTAGCAGTAGTCTGAGTTCTTTGTTTACATCACTATCGGTAGGAAAATTAAATCCATCACATTCTCAATTCTGTCACCTGAAAAAGAAAATGTCACTTTATTCATAAAGATAATGCAGTGCTACATTCAGGGTCACAACCAAATAAAGCATGCAAATAGCGTAAATCGAGTGAGAAATGTGAATTTTGATTAGGTAGGATATTGCCAAAAGTTCACCTTATTTACTACGATAATGTAAAAGGTTTACCCTGATTTACTACGTTGTATAATATGACGTTCGTTCTGGAAGAATTGCAGAAGCAAAAACGAAAAAAATGTGCACCGTCCCTAGATATTTCATTATTTCCAACTGCAATGGATGCAACGATAAAAATGTAGGTAGTACTAGACATTCGATTGTAATTATAGGAAATAAGGTAGAAACTTTCAGTGAGCCTTACAACGAAAAGTATATATACATAATGTTTGTGTACCTTGAATTGAATAAAAGCCAGAGCACGAGTAAAATGAAACTCAAAATATGCAAGAAAATCCAGAAGAAAGGCAAATAGTCTGTATTACCACTCAAATTATTGCTTGATTAAAGTATTCCTATGTGTTTTTTTCTTTGCTTTAAAATATACCAATGTTAACATATTTTACCGCATTTAAAAGTTTTGAAATGTTAAGCTATTTTATAGCATTCAAATGTTATGAATTGATAGCGAATGCACACTTTCTTAATGGATTTATCAATGCATGTTCTTTTAGTAGACTATTGGTTCAAATTTTCATGGATAATCCCATTTAGACTAATTAATTTGTAGGGGTTACTACATGAGGTGTGAATTAAGGAATTTAAACTATTAAATTAAGTAATATAGATTTAATTTAATTTCAGATTTATCAAGAGGTGTTAATATGGATTTAAGTTACTGTAAATGAAATTTATAAATATTTTTTTTTTGGTTCATTTACAAATATTTTTTTTGAAAGTTAATATTATTTAAACTTTTATAGTATGAGTAACTCTTGTCTTATATTTGACTAATTTTTTATATAATTGAAATTCAAAAACAGATGATTTTCGTCAAGTTTTAATTGTTTAAAATATGATTGTTTGAGCATTGTTTGAGCAACTCTTTCTCTGGGATACAAGGAGGCTCAAAGATTTTTTTCTTGTATATTTGAAGCTCTCCATTATTATAGAAACGGATTTTTTGCTTGTATATTTTTATGCTCTTTGTCATAGTAATGTCATAGTGTATGAAGTTTTAAATTGTTTTTATTATTTTTATTATATGTTGGATGTGATTTTGATTGAAAATGTTTCTTTTCTATTTATTAATTAAAAAAATTTATTAGAAAAATTATTTCTTTAAGCCTTAGAATTTACAATCAAAATTAGAAAATGTATTTTTATCCAAAATATTTATGAAAATTTTAATATTGTTTGATCTTCTCTACCATGTTTTTTTAACATATATCTAGAATACTATTATTTGTAGTTTCCTTTTTTTTGGAACATTTTACTACCATAATCAAAATCTATAGAAATAATAATCTAACATTATAATATCTTGAAATGGAGCTAGCCAACTCAAATATAGTATTGCAAATCCATGGCTAAGTTAGATGAGGAGGCTATGTATTAATTAGTATTGTATCCATATTGGGGTTGCAAGTTCTATGGTTTCAAAAGAACACTTGCAAACAATTTGTTTTCCATATGACCTCTCTTTTTCTCTTTTAAATTTCATTCTTTTAGCCATTATGGATTTGAGAAAAATACATCCTAATAGGCCAATAAAAAGCCTTAACAATGAATTAAACATGAACAACTATTAAATATGGGTAACCAAGCAACATCAAAACAAACAACTAAATCACCAAAGCTAGTAGTGATAAATAATAAACATTCTAAGATACTTCAAAATTCCATGCAAAATAATTTTTTACCTAAAATCACTAAAATTATATATGTGTGTATAATTTTTGTCAGACGAGGAGGTAACTCTGCAAAACTGAAGATGCATTAGATGGATATTGTGTGTGTAATTATACATGGAGGTGAGACTCTTGGGATTCACTTCCCAATGTCTCTTAGACTTCCTTATTTACTAAATTACAATAAAATACAATTGCACCCAATCCCTTAGGATTAGGTGTCAACATTCCCCCCTTTAATTTGAAGGGATGTTGGTGAGTCCAAGCATCGTTCTGAACTTTTCAAACTTTTCTCTTCTAAGCGCTTTGGTGAAGATGTATGCGGACCTCTCATTTGTGGAACAATGATGTAGATGGATAGTTTTGGCCTCAACATGATGTCAAATCAGATGGTATTTTGTATTGATCTACTTTGTTCGATCATGGAACTTTGGGTTCTTGGCAAACTTTATTGCAGAAGTGTTGTCGATCATAAATGGTGTTGAATTCATTTGTTTCATCTGCAAATATTCTAGGATTTTTGTGAGCCACACAATTTCCTTTGTTGCTTCAACTACTGCCACCTATTCTGCCTCGGTTGTGGAACCTATCCTGAAACAAATTTGATAGCAGAAATCCATGACTGACCTCCATTTTACATTTTTGGACTACCTGTTTCTTGATTCTCTAGAAATGACCAACATTTTTTCTTTCCATTTGCTGCCCTCCATTTTACATTTTAGAACTACCTGTTTCTTGATTCTCTAGAAATGACCAGCATTTCTTCTTTCCATTTGCTGCAGGTTTCTGGCCTTTGAGAAACAATTATCAGAAAAGATCTATTAAGTTGTGCAATATTTTCTTGGACAATAATTGTCTGTGTCATTTTAGCACTGTAACATGTTCCAGCTAATATACGACCTCTTATTGAAATAGTACCAGTGAAAATTCAAGACACCCAAGGAAGCTAATTCGAACTTGGTAACTGTGTTGAAAACTACTTAAAAATTTTAATCTTGCGCTTTTTTAAATATTCAAATCACTTTACGTGTTATGGACTCAATATGGTCACATAAATGGTTAGATTTTATGCTTAGACATAAATATTTTATGGTCTGACATGATTGAAAACTACTCAAAATCTTAAAAATATTAATCTTACGCCTTTTTAAATATTCAAATCATGTTAGGGGCTCAATATGGTCTGACATAAATGGTTATATTTTCTGCTCTAACATAAATATTTTATGGTCTGAAATGATTGAAAACTACTCAAAATCTTAAAAAAATTACCCATACTCTTTTTTAAATATTCAAATCATTGGTTCACATGCCAATGGTTAGATTTTATGCTCTGACATAAATATTTTATGGTCTGACATGTTAGGCGTTATGGTGTCCTTGAAATTTCAAAGAGTTTCTTAATTGGGATCGTATTCAACTTGTATTCAACTTCCTCAGGTCCCTTGAATAGCTTCCTTGGGTGTCTTGAAGCCTGTTGCCACCTTTTCTAGGGTGTCTTGAAGCCTGTCCCTTGAACAACTTCCTTGGGTGTCTTGAAGCTTGTTGCCACATTCTTCCAAAACCTGTTGCCACCTTTTCCAGGTTTTTTCCCCTTCCCAGACTTCTTGGAAATTGAATGACTTTTGGTTGCTTTAGAAAATCTCTCTCAGCCTGTTCTGCCATGGCTATAGGAAATCGAGACTCCCGCCGCGGTCGCTCCCACTTCTACCAGAGAAAGAAGATTTTCTTGAACTTTCATATGTCTTTCCTAATGTCTATCTGTTGATGTATAACATATTTTGCTATATCTCTATCGTTTTCGCTTTTTCTACAGGGATGTATGGTTTTCTGATCATGATGGGATGTCGTTAAAACCCTCCGTAATATGTTTCCCACTGTATTCTTTGCCTCTCTTTCTTAGATAGGTAAAGTATACTGTTGGATGATATGTCTCGTTTTTCTCGCTGTATAGCTGAGAATATGTCTATATGCATATGAACTGATTAATATACATCAGCGTTTTTTCTGCCTGAAAAAAAAAGGGTTCCAGGTCTGGGTTTCTGACTGAATCTATATGGAAATTTCTGTCTAGTTAAATACCCTTATGTTTGCAAGATTGATTTATCTTTTAAGATTTTGCATTTGTGTGTTGTATGCATCAAATATTTCTATTCCCAATTTTTTTATGCACATCAATTCAACTGCACAAACAATTAAATCTAATTTAATATTATTGTCTGCTAAGTTAGTTTATGTTTTAAATAATACGTGTTAGCCATCTTATAAAATATTCTATTGAGGTTTTTGTTTCTATGTGCATTCAGATCATTTTGAATATCCTTATTATTGATTATTGCATTGTTTTTTGTGATTTTGCAACATCACGATGTAAAAATGTGAAGGCTGATTTACTTTCCTTTTTGAAAAAAATTTCATTTTTTCGGTTCTTCAACTTTCTGCAAACTATAACAATTTTTCTGTGTAGAATTTCATTTTGCGATAAAAATAAAAGTTGTGAGAAATTTTGTTAGCTTTCTATTACTTATTTTTTGAAAATTTTTTATGCATATTTGATATGTCAACTTAGCGTTTCTTTGAGTGTGTGTTTCTTAACAATCAAAGGATTCATAAGAAGTCATGTTATGACGCAATGTTGTATTCATTGAAAATTTGTGTTTTTGAGAAAACAAAATGTGTTACAACAATCTAGACAGAGTCTACTTTGGTTTCGTCATATTTATAAAGCCAATGGATGCATATCATAATTACTAGAATTTTTTGAACTGTCCAATATGAAAAACTGCATATTTTGGATATGTTTCACGACGCAACAAATTTCTTAACATATAAGTTATAAACTAAAAATATAAAAGCTACCCATTAGAGACGACGGATCAATATAATGCCCCATAATTTTTTCAATTTTTTTTACAATGAATTTTGGGAGATACAAAATTTTGATTTCACTAAATCACAATGACCCTCAAAAATTGTTTGCATCGATTTTATTAGAAAAATAATTAAAATTAGTAAACGTTTATGAAATTCCATAAAAGTTATATTTCCTGAAAATAGATTCAATTCTGAAAATGCTTGTCTTGGTTCTGACAATTAATTAACAACCTTTCATGGAGTTTAATCAGTCCAAAGTTGCAGAAACGTATTCAAAGCCTGGTTTTTGCGTAACTGGTGACGCGTTAGTTCGGCCGAACTTTGATTAAAAGTTCGGCCGAAATATGTTTTGCACCGACGGCTCTTTAAGTCTAACGACTTAATAGTTTGGCCGAAATTTTAATCAAAAGTTCGGCTGAACTTTTGTATAACTTTTCGTCGGCTAGAAAATTTTGCGGAGCCCCTACTAAAACACATTTCGCAGCAATATAAATTGTCGCGAAATCATTCACAATTTTCACACATTTCGCACATTTCATCTGATTTTACAAAGATCTTGGTTTGGGTTTAAAAAAATTTCTTCAAAGTTTGGATTTAAGAGCATTTCACTAATTTTGCAAAGAATTGATTTGGATTTAAAGAATTTTTTTGGAAGACATTTCTTGGAGGTGCCCTGATTTTGCAAAAAATTGTTTTGGACTTAAAAAAATTTCTTGGACGTACATTCAAAAGACATTTCTTGGAGGTATGTACGTGCTTTGAGTTGAAGTAAATCTTTTGAGCTTCGTTTCATTTTTATAAGACATTTTTCTCTCGAATTTTTTGAAGTAAGTGTTTTGGATTGGAGTATGTATTTTTTGCAAAAAATTTAAACTGAATTTTTTTAAATTAAATATTTTGTGATATTTTTTGTAATCGAGTTATTGTCTAATTTTTTGAAGGAATTTTTTTGAACTTCATACCCTATTATCATGGGAAATTGAAGAACTTGTGCGAGAAAATATGATCGAAAAAGAGACCCTGTGGAACGTAGAGAAGAAACGAGACAATCTAGCAAAAGAAAGTTAGAAGCCCTCTCAAATATTGAAGAGGAAAATCAACCTCAAGCAGAAATTGAAGCAGGTATGTAAATGTAAAGATTATGATCTATTGATATATTTAAAATTTTCCTAATTTAAAATGTGAAGCTTAATTTTTATTTGATGAACTAATTTGAAAAATATTTTGTTTAATGTAAATAGACAGAGATATTCACCATCATGAAGAAAAATCAACCTCGAGCGAGTGGAAACTGGTACCTTAAATATAAATATTACAAATCCTATTGATATATTTTAAATTTTCTAATGTAAATGTGAAGCTTAAATTTTAACTTGATGAATGTATTTGAAAAATATTTGTTTTTAATATATGAGACATAGATACTATAAAACATTGTGTTAGGTCTAAAATTTGAAAGAAAGTGAAGAGATATTGAACCAATGATTGAAGATGAAAAATATTGAAAAAATCCAAATAAAGAAATTGAATCTAGGTACACACACACACACACACACACATAGGTATATATATATATTATATATATATATATATATATATATATATAATATTAAACACATGCACATATTATTGAAATTATAGATATATTTATTAATTTAGCTATTTATTGAATATGTACTATTTTTTTGAATATGTACAGATGAAATCACTATTGATAATGAGATGTTAGAAAATATTGACACTCACACATATGGAGATAAAAAACCTGACCATGCTATATGATATCGTGTTAACTACATTTTTGAAAAGTATTTCTTAAATGAGCGGGTGACAGTTCAGGCTCAAATGTTGAAAGGTATCCTATCATTAAGGAAATTAAAAGAAGCTACGACACTATTGGGTATTCGAAAATCAACCAAAGATAAAAAAATGAAGGAAGATGTGATAAAAAATATGAGTAGTGCTATAAAGTCAATTAAGAGATCTAGAGAGAAATATGTTTCAATTGTACGTAGAGGAATACAAATGGCAATGGTTTCATCAAGTACTCAAGAGAATCGTTTGGTAACATCTATGGCATGAGCACTGGGAACCTCGCAAAAAACTTTGCACAAACATCAGAAATTTCAGTTGCAAATAGATGTAAATGATGAACTCGCTTGTTGGAGAGCTATTTGTAGGTAACCATACAAAGGTAGACTTGGAGAAAATGTTAAAAAAATAATATATGAATATTGGAAGAGCAATTCGCGTGTTTCGCCAACTACAAGGCATGTGATGCGAAGAAGAATATCATGAAATCAGTACGAATAACATGAAAAATATTTCTTGGAAACCACTCAGATAGAGT
Organism: Pinus albicaulis; assembly: GCA_034641835.2. NCBI lineage: Eukaryota > Viridiplantae > Streptophyta > Pinopsida > Pinales > Pinaceae > Pinus > Pinus albicaulis. The sequence continues at coordinate 14,886 of JAXQQM020065958.1, read as the reverse complement.
TATTTAACAAGTTCAAAGAAGAGAATTGTCAAATTCATGTTTCACTCAGTGCTTTTGTTCAACAAAAATCATGGTATGTAAAACCTATCATTGTACGCGACACTTGTTGTTGTCGTTATCATGTGGAATTTGAGTTATATTATGACACATTCCTTGATTTCGGTAGAACATTATGGAAGGATTCACCTCCTCATTTCACTATCCGTGATTTCATATCTCAAATTCTATGTGAAAGAGAAAGTGATGAACTATTTTACAAAAAGAAATGTGTTGGTGGTAAAAAATGCGATGATTGTGGAAATTTGACTAAATTTCAAAACAAATATCGTATTGATATAAATGATCAATCATTATCCAACATGAAAGTGAAATGGAAGAGATATGAATATAACGATACATCGATTCAAGGTGCAGATAGTGTTAAAAGAATCGAATTACGAGAAGACGAAATTTTTCTGATAGACTTTTTGAGAAAGTTTGAAGCAGAAATTTACAAATACACCAAGCATTCCCATAGAGCTCGATGGCAAGACTTGCAATTAAAAAAATCTCGTGAAGTTTTTCCACCAGGGACCATTTTGTCAGTGATTGATTTTGCAGAAAACTACACATTTGTTCCACAAAAAGAAATTCAGAGTGAATACTATCATTCTGACCAAGTCTCCATGCTCGTCCATATTTTATATAGACATGCTGAACAAAATGTTGATCATATAGAAAGCACGACTGAAAATCGACATATCATTAAAGAATATCACTTTTATATCAGTGACGATCGTACACATGATACATGTTTTGTACAACATTATTTTGGAAAAATTTATGATTCATTGAAAAATCATGGAATAACATTCAATGAACATTGGATATGGTCAGACGGATGCGCAGGTCAATTCAAATCTGCACGATCATTTTTTTGGTTGTGTCATCTTCATAAGAAAACCTCCATTAAACATTGTTGGAATTTCTTTGAGACTGGCCATGGAAAAGGAGAACATGACAGTGCAGGAGCATGCATAAAACGAGTACTTCGAAGATATCAAATGAACCACTCTACAAGTCGGCTTGTGAACGCTGAAGAAGTTTTTCAATGGTGCATCGCTACTCTAAGCCATGAGACTAACCCATCAATGGAAGTGCGAAGGTACGTTCAATTTAATTTATATTGGAAATCTAATTTTAAATATTGTACATTTATCAAACAATGATTATCTTTGATTGTATTTTGATATCATATTTACAAATTCTTCTTCTAATTTTCGATATAAAGGTTTTTCTGGCATATTGGAATCGAAGACGTAGATAGATCAATTGGAAGTGACGTTGAAACAATAAAAGGGACTCAAAAATTGCATTCAATTCAAACAAAGTCGTCCAGAAATGTGTTTGCATTGGATAAAAGAAAATATTCTTGTTTTTGTGATGTTTGCATAGACAACACAAAATCCAATGACGTTTGTGAAAACAAAATGTATGTGAACGATTGGAAACATACAGAGCTAAATACAAAAGGAAAAATGTCTGTTGCAATGTTTGAAGAAATGCAATCAGAGGAAACTACAATATCATCTGATGGTGATCGAGTTTCTGATCTTGTTAGAGAAGGTAACATTTGAATTACTTTCTAATGATTTAAATATCTAGAAATAAATTTAAATATGTATAATTTTGTTAAGTTTATTTTATTGTGCAGGAGATGTTTTTGCTGTAATTGCACCTATTGACAACGATGAAAATGTGAAGTATTATTTGATGCGTTGCACTGAACGAAAAATGAAATTATTACAAAATTATAATGATCACGGATTTCAATATGACAGAGGGTCTATTATACTGAAAGGTTATTTTTTCAGACAAACTCATCAAAGTGGAGACTTTGTTTACTTTGAAGACTATGAACCTGATTCCATAAGTTGTCAATATAGTCACTTGGTGTGTGCAGCACGCATAAAGTTGATAAAAGTTCAATCAAAGAAAAAATCAAAAATTAAGAGATGGAAAATGTCAAAATCCGATCATGAACGGATTATTGAAGATGGAATTCCATTAGAATTTTTTTGAGTGAATTTTCCAACAATTTATTCTCTTTGGATTAAATATGTTTTAGAACTTCCAGTACTCAACTAAAAATTGAGCTGCTTATGTTATTTTTGCAAGTGTTTGCACATGTACAAATTGTTTTGGTACAAGCACGTGCTCTAGTATCAACTGAAAGTAGCTTTTCTATACATGTGCATTGATGAAAAATGTTATATGTATTGGATATCTATATAAATATATATATATTTTCTAGAATGAAATTAATTGTTCTGGTTTTACTATGTGCATTGATGAAAATTATTTACGTACTCAATATATATGTTCTAGAATGCAATAAACTGGAACTAGTTTTTCTATGTGCATTGATGAAAAACTAGTTGGATTTTCTGGTAAAAATTATGGACACAATGTAAATAAATCATCTACAGTATATTTTTTGTACGAAAATTCCTTTCAGACAAGAGACTCGGAGCACTTCTCCGACTTTTGGTGGGATTTGACCCACATCTCTATTCCTGATTGAAAATCTAGTACAAAATTTGTTTGTCCAATGGTCGGATATGTTCAATGTGCATTGATGAAAAATGTTACTTGTATTGGATCTAGATATGTTCTAGAATGCAATTAATTGTTCCAAGTAGTTTTTCTACGTGCATTGATGAAAAACTAGTTGGATTTTTTGGTAAAAAGTTTCCACAATGTAAATAAATCGACAAGGCTACCTATTTGAGTGCATTAACGACATTGACCCAAATTCAACAAACATATATATATGTACTAGACTTATATTTCCAATAAAAATTAAAGGGATAATTTGTACATATATCTACTTCTTTAAACTCTTTTTTCAATTAGAGCTCAATTGATACATGGTTAGTTGCATTGAAAAGCTATGTTCTTCCTATTGGAAATTTTTTCATTCAAACAAGACTATATGTAGAGATCAAAAGAAATCTTAAAATTCCAAATGTACTTCAACCGTCCAAAAGGGATTTGTGCAACATTACTTGACATGCCATGCCAATTATAGTGAACAACTATCCAATAGAAACATTTAACATTATATACCACATGTGCCAAATGTAAATTGAAACCATCCAAAACTTTAAAATTTTAAAAACTTTTGATAATATATCGTGCAACATTAAAAAATTAAACATCACATGCGAAATGTAGATTGAAACCATTCAAAACTTGAGTTTAAAAAACTTTTTGATTATATATATCGTTACTTCACATGCCATGCCAATTATAGTTCAACTAGATCTAATAGAAACATTTAACAAATTATATACCACATGTGCCAAATGTAGATTGAAACAATCAAAAATTTAAGTTTTAAAAACCTTTTGATTATATATCGTGCAACATTAAAACATTAAACATTTAAAGTTCATTAAATATCACATGCAAAATGTAGATTGAAACCATCCAAAACTTGAGTTTTAAAAACTTCACATGCCATGCCAATTATAATTCAAATATCCAATAAAAACATTTAACATTAAATATCACATGCCAAATGTAGATTGAAACCATCCAAAACTTTTAACTTTTAATTTAACAAAAAAATATAGATCACAACATTACTTCACATGCCAAATGTACTCCAAGCATCCAAAACTTAAATTTAAAAAACAAAACAAATTATAACACATGTCATTACATAACATGCCAAATGTAGTTCAGATGAAAACATTAATTTATAGATGACAACACTACTTCACATTCACATGCCAAAAGTACTAAAACCATCCAAAAATTAAATAAAACAAATTATATTAACAATGTAATAAAATATGTCCAAAAATTGTAGATCTCACAACTATCAAACTGTATCAAGTTTAAAAAATTTTAAGACCATCTAAATCTTGAAATAAAATCTACAAATCATTTCCATCAAATAGAGATGGATCTAGCATCTTTCCTATCAGGGTCTCAATCCGCGCCCTATCATGTGAAGCATCATGGGAAACCTACATACACAATGCACATGTACTTGAACATTAAAATTTGATGTTTTAAAAATGAATGAGAATATATATATCTAGAACATCATGTAAAAAACAAAATATAACAAAAAAATCATGCAATACCTCATGAGGTTCCCTCTCCATTTGATGAACAAGTTCTCCCATAGGAACATCTGCAGCGGTAAACTGTACAATATACATGTACAGTTATATATATATATATTAAAAAAATTCAAATGAAAATGCACGTGTACATATATAAACTTATTTTCAATAATATTAAAAAAAGGAACTAAAGACAACTTGTTCAAATGTTGTGGATGTTCCTATATCCGTCGCTAGAGTCTGTGGATTAAATAAATCTTCTATAGGAACCTAAATTCAAAAAATTTTAAATAACTCAAAATATAAATCTCTCTCTCTCTCTATATATATATATATATATATATATATATCAATTTTTAATGAAACTTTTTGAGGTAATATATATAACTTTTAAACATAAATTTTAAACTTGTGAAAAATTGTCCATACTTGTGGCTCATATCCCAAGGAAGTAAAAAGTACATCTCCCAAGGAAGAAGAAGGTACCGCCATCCCAAAAACATCGGACGGAATCGGTATTTGTTAAAACATTTTATCAAATTATATATATACATACATGTACATGTGTGCACAATTATTTATTTCAGTCATAAATACACTACTGTTGCCAACATATCTTGATGGTCAGACCCATCTGCATTGTTTGAACCAGAGGTCCCGAACGTGATATTAACATTTTCGTCACGCATCATGTGTGAGAACTGCAAATGGTGTTTTAACATATAATCATACATTTTTGTCAGATTAATGTACACATACAAATAAATGTATACATGTACATACACATGTATTTATTACAAATTGTACACATGCATATATATGTTAAAATAATTTCAAACCCTAAGGTCACTAACACATACCGTTCTGGTGCCCTCTTCCTCATGAAAAATTAGGTCTTGCAAACCATTGCGACAATTTTTTGCATATATTCGGAGATCTTCAACATTCATGTTGTCAATCTCCTCATTTGTACAATACACAAAATTGGCACGTGCATTTTCACGTGCTCTTTGTCGATTTAAACAAAGACCGACTTCACCGAATCTGCTATGAACATTGTCGATCATAACATCCCTTGCTTCTCGACTTATTTGAGAAGTCGCATCCATCTTTGACCGCATAGTTTCGACCCGAAACGGTCGACTCACCAATGGCGGCTCAGGGCAAGGCAACTCCACATCTCTCTTAGCGCCCTTACGGTCATATAATCGACCTTTCCCCAGGCCAAAAAATTCTGACGGAAGGTCATTGTAGTTGGGTTTCATACCCAAAAAAAAAACTGCGTAAAAAAATTGTGCAAAATAAACAGGAACCTCATCGTTCCATGGGAACCTTCCATAGGCCGCAAGGAGCCTATCATACAAACAATGAGCTATGTTTGGTTGCTTGAAATACTGCACCTTCAACATTTTTATTTTTGGCCCTTCCTTGTAATTTAAACATTGACTTGGCCACTTCTTTTGTAACTTTTTGTTTTACGTCCTCCCATTTATCTAGACCCATTACTATTTCTTTTCTCTTTCTCATCATTTCTACAAATGAATCCATCATTGGCCCAAGATTTTTGTACACATTTACATTTCACCCAATGAATGTGTAACTATTTCAAGGCTTTTTCGACTCTCAGCAGGTAGAGACAAAGCCACGAGATCTCTTTGCAATTTTTCATGAAGTCTTTCACACTTTTGTAAGGTGCATTCCCCCATGTTGGTTTCCCATGGTATATCAGTAATCTTGGCCAGATAAGTTGTGCTGGGTTGAAAACCTTCTTCTTGAATGTAGCTGGTTGCCCTGCGTCTATTTTGACCACTAGTTCGAACATTTTCGTCCTCTGCATCAATATATATAAAATTTCATATATTAGAAAAAACATGTGTAAAAAAAGTTGTACAAATTTAATGAAAAAATATTGAAATTGATGGCAACCTTGACATTGTTGGTTAGCTTCTTCTCCAACATGACCCTGCTGAGAACCAGACCCGGAATGACCCTGCTGAGAACCAGACCCAAAATGACCCTATTGAGAACCAGCAGCTGTTGATTGGCCTTTGGGGGAATAAATATCACCCCCTTCACGCAACCTGCTACCACTCATTGATGGCCCTCTAGGTGGATTTAAACCACCACCAACCTCTCGAGACGAGGGAGAAGCTTCATAAACAAATACGAATTTATAATCAATTGAAAAATACATTCATGTGTACATATAAATACATATACATATTCATTGATTAAATTGCGTGAACCATACCTCAACCGGTTGAACCATGGGCACGCTCCATGGATGGAGTAGAAACCCTTCTCCTCTTACCTCCTAAAAATTAAAATTTGAAACTTATCAACAACTAATTTAACTCACAAATTTAATAAAAAATCAATTCCATATGTACACACATGTATGGATATTTAAGATTGTATTTAAATACTATGAACATCCCCCGATCCCTGAACCTCCATATGGGATTCGGCTGATCTTCGTCATTCATCCTCCATGATATATATATCTATTGGTCGACATTTAGACAAAATAGATTTCAGAAAATCAATTTGTAATTTAGTGTACACAAATTATGTAGAACACAATTTTCAAAGAAATAATTGATGTGTGAAACTAAATTTAATCGAAAAAGAAATTATAAAAATGATAAGTTCACCAAATTGCGCTTTACATGGTGGGAGCACACTTGGTATAAAATTTACCACTTATACACTTTAGTTTGTGGGAGAAATGACACATGTACATAGTTTACCTTAAATTTGTCGTGTTTTATGGATATTAAAATGAAGAACTTATATTTAGATCCATTCCAGAGATTGACTGTAGGGGAATTTACTAGATATGTCACCTTTCATAAAAGATGAGATCCAGAGGCTACCTGGCCCTTTACAGACTCTGCCTATAGAACTTGTAGAAGTAAACACTAGAGGCATTAACAATATCAAATAACATGTTCATGCTCAGACATGGGAATGTGTCTCTTTCCTACGCAAAAAAATAGTTCAAGGTAGTTAATCTTCATAGACACGTCATCAAGCAGGTCAATGTGATCATCCCCAACTTACTTTTCATGAAATTAGGCTTGGAATCCTCTACAACCTAGTGGATGGAGTTGAATGGGAACTAGGTCAAGGCCTTTACAAAATACATGCTAGTGAATAACACTTACTAGGTTATACCAAAAAATAAAGTGGGAGAAATGTTTTCTCCTCAAGGTTATCCAATTGGGTGTGTAATACCAACTTCACCCATTTCCTAACAGGTTTCTCTCTTAGGTTACAAGGTGTCTTCACCTTATTAGTTATATATTTTTCAATTTCCCGTGGATTCCTTGAATTTTCTCTCCTACCATCTCCCTCTCTCACTCCCCAAATTATTGTCATCAAACATGCCCCATTGAGGATCTGGAGCAATGTTTGCACCATACTTAGAACTGTCATTGTTGCTAATTGAAATTGGAGAGTCATGTATACTAGATTGCTTGCTTAAGTGGCTCTTACTTGGACAATATCCTGAGATGAGTTTGACATGATGGTCATATGAGGCTAGAAGCTACTTGGTGTAATTTTCCTTAAATCTTGAAAAAAGCAGAGAAAAAATGTCATTTCAATCATTTTTTATTAGCTTCTGCATACAGCAGATGTTATCACAATTGAAACACAATCATGTTCCATGAGCATGAATTATGAATGCTGCAAGCCAAATTGCAAGGAAATTTGCATTCATTTTAGGCAAAAGAAGGCTATGACATTAAGGTCCATGCTAGAAAAAATTATGCAAATAAGGTTGCTAAGTCTTCATACTTACCATGTGTTTCAAAGCCATAACGAAGGTTGGCTTTGAGAGTGTCCTCCCAAAGCCCTATCTTGAGATGAAATTTAATTCAATGTCTCTTAGAGTTGCAAGGTGGAATTGATAGAACTATTTGATTTCTTTACCATAGATGGATATCTCCTTTCATCTATACATTTCTCTACCATCTTATTTCCAAGTGAAACGGGAATTTTCACATTTTGAATGCCATTACCATGTAGTTTGGTAGTCTGCTAGCTAGACCTATCACAAGTAAGGTTGTCATACCAAACTATTTCTCTTGCTCAACTCAGTGACCATGAATCTCTTCTCACACTGCTTACCATAAGATCTTCAATTGTACATGTCACGCAAAGTTGGGGGTTCTAGGTCTACACCTATTAGGTAAAGTTTTATTTTATGGCATTGTGGTCCTTAAATTTGGAGGTGTTCCACCTGAAAAAGTAAGCATTAAATATGGATGAAAAGGATTTGTTTTAACTTTGATAGAATTTCCTTGTGGAATTACTGAATTTCTCGACGACATCATGCTAGCTTTGCTCAGAGAAGAAGGTTTTGGAGGAGAAATTGAATTCTTTCGACTTATTTTTGGCATTGAAGTTTGAAATAGTAGTTTTGATGACTCCATTGATGACCTTGCTGAGGAATTTGATGCACACAATATTGACTTTGAATATGGTTTAGAAGACGTTGAAGAAGTTGTAGATTTTGGTGTTGTCACTGAATTTTTCTTTGTTGTTGGACTTGATCAAGACACAATTTAACTTTACGAGCAGATTGAAGACCTTGAAGAGGTTTTAGATTTTGTTTTTCTCACTGAAGGTTTTTGTCTGGCTTTGTTTCTTAAACCATCATTTACATAGGAAATTTTTGGTGAATATATTCTTGACCTTGATGAGAGGATATGATACCTTGAAGAGGCTACATCTTTTGGTGACATCACTAATTGTTTCTCTATTATCATGTTTGTTAAACATCTCGCTTAGGGCGAGGCAATTCAACCTATATTGTACAGTTTATGGGACAGAAATCAATATGTAGAAATATTCACTTGGTTTTTATAATTGGATAGAGGAATGACTTAAAATGACCTTGTATGTCTTCTCGTTTTAGAGCTCAAATTTTTAGGAAGGATTTAAGTATCCACATTTCAAGAATCACTAGAAGAGGTTGATAAAGAATATAGGAAGACAAAAAACTAACCAGTGGTGTAATAAATGGATTTCTTGGGAGGTATATTGACATATGGACTTTTGGTAGCTAGAATTTTTCCAAATAAGTGAATGTATTTGAAAATCGAACCTCTAGTTTATTTTGGTTTAGACAAGGTCTAGAATTTGAAAAGTGAATTCCCTCTTTCTTCCTCTTACATGTCCAATGATCGGAATTTGGATTGAGGGAAAAAATTTTCCAAAATAAAAATTTTGCATTTTATTTGTTGTAGACATGAGTTTTTAAAAGCTAATTAACTCATAAGTTTCTCACAAAATACACTTAAAGCTTGACACATAAACCCCTTCCCAATTGGCTAACTTTAGACGATCCTAAACACATTTTTATTTAACTAATGAGGGAGATAGCCCAACAAAACTAGTTTGTCCATATTCAAATCAAGTTGGTATCAAAGCACAATTTAGCTCATTTTATTCAAGGTTAGTTAGAAGAATTAGCTATTGGTTTCTGTCTTCAGTTTCCTCTCAAAATGAATGTGTGCGTGATTTTGAGAGACACACTAGAGGAATAAGGTCCAAATTTTTTATGAATATGTGCTATGAAAGTAAAGGGTTAAAGGAAAACATGTACAAGGCATAGTTGAGTACAAGGCATAGTTGAGCCAAATGTTGTTGAGGAAGGGCCTAATTATTTTGGTCTTGGTTATGGAAAACATGATGGAGAATGCTCCAAAGCCAAGGAGGCACATGAAGTTGTTCCAAGAAGGAATTTTATTTCGTGTTCATTACCTCAAGCTTGTGAAGTTTGTGTTCATGATGAATGGAAAAGTTTGACACCCACTTTGCAAGAAGATTTAAATAATCATGCAGCTAATGAGAATGTTAAAGAAGAGGATGTTGAAAGCTCTAGAGTCATTGAATTCTTTGCTAGTATTCAGAGGAGAGCCACTACCTCATCAAATTCACCTCCTTAAGAAGGTGACAACGGTGAATGTTCAAGGTATAAATTTGCCTTTAATCAAATTGCTTTTGATTATGATAAACCTGGTAAATATTCACATAAGATTTGGAAAAGAACTTGCATGTTCCTTTTGTGGTTTGAATAATCATAATTTTTATAGATGTTGGAAGAACATATCCATGCACATGAAACTTTCTAAATAAATGAGGCAAAAATTTAAAGGCCCATTGGACAAGGAAAATGATGTTGAAAATAAGTTGCAATTGTTTATTACTCATTGCCATAAGAAAGGTCACCTTGTAGACAAGTGTTGGACTTTGTATGCAACAAGTCATCCACAACATTTGAAGAAGGTGGAAAGAGATAATGAAAAGAATGGAAAAGAGGATTCCATAATCGATGAGGGTCAGGATGATTCACATGATGATGAAGTGCAGGTAAAAGAAGCACCATTGAAATGGTTTGGTAACAGATGGTTAGATTTCTTATCCAATTAAGGCCTTGCATGTATTTTGATGTTTCATGAATTTCTTTTCAAATTCAAAGTATGGTGCATGTTGCATGAAGAAAGATGTTGAAAGTAGAGTTATGTTGACACACTTAAATGCAACAAATATGGAAATTTGTACATGAGCTATTATTTGAATTGAGAGTCAGCTGTTTGAAGAGGCATGTTTTGTCGACTTGTGTTTGGTTGATGGCTTTGTACACCAATATGTAAGAGTACATGGAGATATTCACATGCTGTGAATTTTTTTTCTTTGAAGGAGAAAAATGATATGTCAACGAGCTATGTTTCTTGCATGATGTGTTTTTCAGTTTGATGGTTTTGTTTGTGACAAGACGTCACAAGATTTTGGGAAGGTCCACTCTTGAGCGAGAGCCTCATGATTACAACCTAATCATGAGAATCAAATGGGAGTGCATCCTTATTCTTGGCTTAGTGGCATGAACCAAACATATTATGTATTAAATGAGGAATTTCGCTCTCCCAATCATTTCTAAATCACCCATATCACCAAGAAAACATGTTTTAAAAGAACATACTTTAGTAGGGGAAAGACTTGAAATGGTTTGGTAACAGATGGTTAGATTTCTTATCCAATTAAGGCCTTGCATGTATTTTGATGTTTCATGAATTTCTTTTCAAATTCAAAGTATGGTGCATGTTGCATGAAGAAAGATGTTGAAAGTAGAGTTATGTTGACACACTTAAATGCAACAAATATGGAAATTTGTACATGAGCTCTATTATTTGACTTGAGAGTCAGTTGTTTGAAGAGGCATGTTTTGTTGACTTGTGTTTGGTTGATGGTTTTGTACACCAATATGTAAGAGTACAAGGAGATATTCACATGATGTGAATTTTTTTTCTTTGAAGGAGAAAAATGATATGTCAGCGAGCTATGTTTCTTGCATGATGTGTTTTTCAGTTTGGTGGTTTTGTTTGTGACAAGACGTCACAAGATTTTGGGAAGGTCCACTCTTGAGCGAGAGCCTCATGATTACAACCTAATCATGAGAATCAAATGGCATGAACCAAACATATTTTGTATTAAATGAGGAATTTCGCTCTCCCAATCATTTCTAAATCACCCATATCACCAAGAAAACATGTTTTAAAAGAACATACTTTGGTAGGGGAAAGACCTTAGGTCCTTTGATTGTGCACATGTGGTGTGAAAAATTAAAATTGACAATTTGCAAAAAAGTGAAATTATGAATGAAACCACGAAAACAAAAAACCCAAAAGTGGTAAATGATTTAAATAGACCTAATTAATTATTTACCAACATAAATTCTTCAACTTTTAGCAACTAAATGATAAGTAAAAAAAAAAAAATAATAATAATTATGGTTCGAAAGTTACATAATCTTAAGAAGCATTTTAAATTAATTCTATCTCATAAAAAGTATCCCTCCTAATTTAACAAATACTATCTCTTCTCCTAAGGTTCACAACCTCCCTTCCTTAGCACAAGACATAAATACAATTAATATTTCAATATGTTAATTCCTATCGAAACAAATGAAAAGTTGTATATAGATGGTTTCAAATATTATAAGAAGGTTTTTGATATGGCTGAGAGAATGTGGAAAATAGAATCCATAAACAAATTATTTTTCAAAACATATTACTTTCAAAGTATCAACAAGGAATGTACAAGGGTGTTCAATGAATTAACACTATTTATATAAATTCCATGATGTATATCTTACTCATAATTTTAACAAATTATTAAATAATGATCTAGATTGGATAATTATATTATTTGTCATATATTTTTATGCTTATAGAGTGAAAAAACTGAAAGAATCAACTTGTAGGGTAATTTTAATGTTGGGTGGAGAATTGGGGTCTAAAACCTTTTGGAGTCATTTTGAGGTATTAAATGACATTTCTGGGGGTCAAACGATTATCCCTTGTGCCGAAATCTTGACCATTATTCTACACTTAAAGACATATCCAATGGTGCAAGAAAAACATCAAATGAAGTTAATTCAAAATTTATGCCTTTAGTAAGTTTACCTATCATGTTGACCACCATGGTACGAGAGAATGTCATTTTAGCCCCATTACTCATGCATAGCAAGCTAGCTACATGTGGAATTTTAACAAGACTCTAAAAGGTCTAAAATCACAAACCTCGATAATGGTTGACGGAGTCAAATCTTACACCTAGTTGGCTATCACGCTATGTTAAATACTTGGCCACTAGGAGGAATAATTGTTCCATTTTGTGTTATTGTATTTTGTTCCATAGTTGAAAATACAACTAGGAGTGTGAAGTTAGAGAGAAAAATGTATGAAGTTAAGTTTTTATAGCAACCTTACAAGCCAAAAGTCTTAACTAACTCTAGAGAGATTACCTCTTTCTTTGTACTTACATATTTTCCATACCAGAAAAGAGAGAGTAGAGCATGTTTACATTTTAGTGTTGTTTTTCTCCCATAAGGATTTCCTAGGGAAAAAGGAGTCTAGAGCATCATTACTTTTTAGGCTTGCTTGTCTCCCATAAGGATTTCCTAGGAAAATAATTGTGTTGATTGTCTAGAGATATGTATGTGTGTGTTTCATTATGTTCTCTATTTCTTACGTTGTGTTTCATTATGTTTTATATTTCTTACATTTTTTCCCTCCTATTTTTCTTTCCAATCAAGGTTTATAAAGTAACATGAGAAGCAACATGAGACTTGGAAGAATCATTTTCATTATCTATATGGAAGGCAAGAAGGATTATATCCCCTTAAGCTTAAGCTTATGTAGTTTGTCAATTTTTATCATATATTTTTTGGTAAGGGTAAATGTTTTTTATCTATAGTAAGTCATGAGTTCCCCACTTTTACCTTATGTAAAGCATGATTCTAGGATTACTACAATTTGTACTTGGTTTTTTATTGTGATGATGCCATGTCTCAATCACTTGGCCATCTCTCGATGGGTAGTTAAATCTTTATAACAATACTTAAGTAATATTTATATATTTGTATTATGTGAAATGTAAAAAATGGTATACTATTTTTCATAAAGTTGTGTTGAGTTTATCATATATTTCGATGAAAGTTGATTATATGACACGTTTTCTTTAAAAGGATCTAAAAATTTTGTTAAGGTATGAATTTGCAATTTTGTGTGGCTCTCTATCAACATCACTTCCTCATTTCTAGAAAAAATATACTTGCTCATTCATATACTCACTTTGTATTCAAATGCATGAGTTTTGAACTCTCGGTGACTATGTTTTTCCACGCAGGAAAATTATGTGTCACATTTTATACTAACTCTAAATATTATTTTGAAGTTTGGATTACTGTTATTCTTTTATATAATTTAACATTAGATATAAGTTTAAATTGAAAGCTACTTAGATGAAATATAGCTTAGATATGGCATTTGCAAATTATTATCTATTTATTGAACTAAAAGACATAATTATTACACATGTTTAATTTACATTCAAATGCTTCTTTGATTTATCTCCTATATCTTAATGTAATGCTAGATATATAATTTAAGTTGAAGGCCCATGACATAAATATGAATTATATGTGACATTTGTATTGAATCATCTATTTGTTGTGTTATATGAACATAATTGGTACACGCATATCTAATTTGCATTACTAATATTTCATGCTTCTTTAATTTATCTTTTATAGACATGACCGGAGCATCCCTTTTTAATCTATCCCTTTTGACTTCGGATATGTGGGCAATACTCATCCGCATATTTTTCTATCATAAAGCAGTGAGTAAAATTGTATTCCATTTGTGTCAATGTTAAGGTTAAGCACATGGATTAAAGTTTTATATAAGATACATTTCCACGGTGTACATTTATATCTAAAGAGTCCAAAAGCTCATTCAAGACCAAATGTTTTGTTGATGTAGGTTGATTGGTTATATTGCATTGCTTTTGCAGTTGTTGATGCGGGCCTTACCATCTATTTGTTCTAGTAATTGCTAAAACTCATCTTTCACCTTTTTATTTTAAATAGAAATAACTTTTCAAAGACATTTTAATATGTAAAATTAAGGAAAACCCTTTTTCGCCTATGTGAATATGATAATGTCTAACATGTGCTTTTTATTTCTACAGTAATGACAAAGAACACTATTGTGGTTGAAAATGGTCTAAATGAAACCATACCATACACATAGCTCAATGAAAAGAGAGAGCCTAATATAGCAGGCATAAAAAAACTTTGCTACAAAATGATAAAACATGTGAGTGCAAAATTTAAAACATAAATCAAGATATCAAACACAATGATATTATGATGGAGAGAATATTTCTGCAGCCAAAATGAACATGCAAACCA